>JNDP01001169.1:0-188706 GCA_000696975.1 Apophysomyces trapeziformis B9324 | reverse complement strand
CCCCGCCAATACGTTTGGCGAGAGGGATGACGCGACGGTTTGGTAGGCAGGCTGTTCAGAACGTGGGAAATCGAATCTTCAATATTATATGGATGCGCAGGCGAATGAAAGTGGCGAAACAACGTAGGACATGACGGCGTGTAGCCATTTCAGTGTCACATCTAGTACAAGGGCGTGGTTTGCCTCCCTGGATCCAACCAAGGCATCAGCGTGTGCATCTACTTCGTTCCATTCTTGTCATCGGAATCCGCATGATGGGATCAACGCCTAAGCGAGACCGGCAGTTACGTAGACGTGTGGCATTCCCTATATGCATCTGGAAAATAAATTTATTCAAAATGACCGTTTTCGGATTTTCTACCTTTCATGCCTAATTGCCCTTTTAGTCGACCCAAAATAGTGTTGATAGGCTTAAAATACATATAAGTATGTAGAAAGTTTGAAAAATGTAGTTAATCCAAAGAAAGGGTGTACTTGTTAAAGGGCCGACCAGTGCTTGCCGAAAGGCAGGGAAATGGAAGCAGCACGATCCGAGCGGCAAGAGATTGGCAAAGCAAAGGTTGAAATTTGCTAGTTAAGGACAGACGGAAAAGAGAGCTGTTTATAACACTTTGTTTACAATAAAGTAGCCATGCTATTCCATCACTTATATCACAGTTAGAGTTATCATCACTAATATTATCTGTTTCCATCTGAGTTGTTACCGTATCCTCTTTCCAGCTGGTATACTCGTCATCATCCAGACATGGTAGCCATGGCTCAATTGTGGACCACATATAACGGTCTGTGTCATGATCTAGCAGGTAACGGCTATACAATTGTGTTGTCGCTAGCATTGGACTACTGAAATCCGGGACAATGTAAACTGAACGTGTGATCTTTGTAACATCTTCAGCAAAAAGTCCATTGAAGCTGTGGTCAACTGCTGGCTTCAAGACACGTAAGCTGCTAGCGTGAAATTCATCCACAACAACAAAGCGGCGAGCAAGACAGAGATAGAGTGTTTCTTTTCTGTACTGGGCCGCAAATAACAATAAGACTTGTCCGTAGAAAGCCTGACCATCACCTAAGTCAAACACGGCCATGGAAACTGTCATCGGCTCGAATTTTGTCGTCAATAAAGACGCCATCATCATCGAAATCCTTTATTGCAAGAGTATTGTAAACTGTGATCTGCACGCAATAAGTGAGTAAAGATGTTTAATTTAACTGCTTTGCTACAAGACCTCGCTCGTATCTAAACTGGGCATGTTGCTGAGACGTCCTGTTGCTCTACGTCCTTCAATGTTCGTATCTAGGTAAGTTTGGATAAGAACGTTTAAAGCTCTGAAGGTTTCTTTCTCCCGCACGAGAGAATCCAAAACCATCTTCTCTTTTGCAACACCCTGAAGTTTGTACTCTCTGTTTTACGCAGGAGGTTGGACCAAGATATGGATATGGAACCGTGGCAAATTTATCGAAAAGAACGTCTTGCTTTTCTATGTAGTGACCCATCAACAATGACCATTCGGTAACTTATAGGTTGATCCAAAAGTGTTTAGCTATACCTGAGACATGGTGCTAGCTATTCCCCGTCCATTAGTCCGTCTGGAGGTTTTTTTTTTTTGCGTCGGATCGATGCTGATGCTCCGATTGTTGTGTACTGTAGGCATTAGCACAACCTTTGTCTCGAATATCGGCTGCATATTTCCACAACATATGATTCTTTGGAAATACCAGTTTACACTTAAAGATAGACATCGGTCATTCCAAAAAGTTTGATTAAAATTGTGAGTAATACCTTTGAAAAGCTCTGAAAGATAGGAATCAAATGGTTGAAACAACGCAAGCTTTCCTCCATTTGCGTCAGCGTTTCCTCGGAGTGTTCCTTGGCAGTCGCCTGATGATAGAAGTCAATAAAGTGTCGGACACAAAGAGCGGCCTGTAACGGCAGAAAGTCGTGTGTGCAAGGCAAGAGAATCAATATAAAAATATCGTTCAAGATTGGATACATAACATTGTAGTTTGCACTTACTGTCATGTTATCTTTCAGTCCGCGATAAGTTGGATTGTGCAAAACAGACAGAAATATACCGTTTGAAAAGTGCTTCAAACATCGATAAACTGGTAAAGAAGCTGCCTGAAACAATAACATTAGCTAATTCCCTAAGTTTTGCTGGTTGGACTTCACCTTCGGTTAATCTCCTTGATTGCGACGTCTTTATGTTCTGTTCTTATCAACCGCTCTACACAGGAAAGCAAATGCTTATACACTCCACCAAGTTGGTGAAGGTCGTCGACGACTATAGACGCATATATATCAAAGTTCGGTATATCCCAGAACGCATTCTAAAAATGGTTTTCCACTATAAGAGGGAATAGTCTTTGGTATTGCTTTGGAGAGGTTACACTGACTATGTTTAACGAGTATAACTGCGTGAGTTCTTTAGCAGAGCGCTGCTGACCGTTTTCAATAAAAACTTTTGTCTCAGTATAGGTAGATTTCATGTCTTCTGTGGTACGCAATTCCACAGTCGCGGCTGGGGGTTTTCCAAAGTCAACTGTCTTTATTAAGCATCGCAGGCAGCTACTACTTGTGTTTCCATGCTTAGTGAGCGTCAACAATCGCCTATTATTATTATTAGAGAGACGAATGGACCTCATCACTTCCCTTACTGTTCCGGGAGATCTGCTATGTAGCATGCAAGCGCCAGTACACACCGATAACAATTATTGAATGGTCCTCGTAAGAAAAACGATCTGGGCACAGTGCAGCTAGGGAGAAATTGTAAGTACCTATTCTTACATGCTTCCTTACTCTTCCTCGTACAGTGGGTCTTTGTATGTAAAAGGTGCAAGAATAACAGATATACAATGATGAAATATCGCTTGCTTGGCAAGTCCGAACCAGGGTGTTGAGGTAAGTTCAGGTGAGCTTATTACAGGCAAATACGCTAAAAGTCGACTTGCTCCTGATGATTCTTTGCTGCTGAGTTGAATTGGGGTGTTCCCTAAGAGCCGATTAGTTGTATTATTTTGTGATCTACCGAAATTGTACCAAGTTTCAGATAAAGAGGCCAAGCTTTTGCGCATCCATTGGCCGATACCACTGTCTGGTCTGAAAAAAGCATAATTGCGAGAAGAATATCTCCCGGAGTGATTTTGCGCTAGAACACGGTTTTAACAACTGTTATGCCTCTCTATTTGTTACCTGCATACTTTCCCACCAATATCCTCTGTATACATCTGTGAATATTCGTTCCACTTTTCTGGTAACCTTTGCTGTATTGAGGATGGTTTGTTCCCAAAACGCCGGGTGTCCAAAGATATGCTCGCTCAGATGAATAATATTGCGATACAAAAATTGCACAGGCCCATACTTCTCTTCAAATTCCTCCTTTTTCCCCGGCGGAAAATCAGCTACCAGATCCAAATCAACCGTATGCAATTTAAATGGCTCGGTTTAAAGAGAGTGTTAGCTTATCTGATCTCACTGAATGCTGATAATCAATGCTTACGATATTTAACTGATTTTCTCCGTCTTGCTCCATGTCCTCGCAAATGTTATCAAGAGTCGAAGCTTTGATGGTTACGGGTTCACGTGTACAATGCATTCTATCCAGTGCATCTTGTACAATGTTCACAAGTCTGGCATAACGGGTCGAGTTAATGTGAGACCTCTACATCTTTCAGATTTATAGGCAGCCGCACCTCCTGTAAAGCCTCTGCGAGAGTTCAGCATCAATGGCAAACTTCGCCAATTCGTATTCTAGCGAATTCAGGTTATCTGCCATTTGAGGGGCTCTCTTCTTTCCAAGCGTTCTAGCAGATTGACCAAGCAATTCTGCTTTACACCTTAGAGGAAAAATGCGCTTAATATGAACCAATGATACCTTCCTGGATCTCATTTTCTCCATCATCTTCTTGAGCTGGGTTCTCCTGGAGCTCTTCGGGCGAAGCGATCTCAATGTCCGGCATATATTCTAAGTCTGCGGTAGTATCAATTAATATTGCACGGCTATTATAAGACGAATTCTGCTACATAATATGTTTAATCATATATCTAAAATGGGCCTCCTGGAAGGCGCCATTGATGCTTACCGTTGATGTGGATCCTGAAGAACTCCTGAAAGGTTCAGTGGCTGTATTGTTAAGTACTTGCGCAACATTGTGAGCATGAACAATTCTCATATGGGCTAAGAGCCCACGGAGCGTTCTAAATGGGCGCTTTCCTATGCACTCTTGACTGGCGCATGCATTGACGTTCATATCGGAGAGAAAGCGTATTTGCATGTCCTGTGTGACGCACGTTTTAAAACCGCGTCTCTTTGCTCAAACACATTACGTTGTTCTTCTTTTACCACGCTTGAACTGGAAAAAATGCCTCGCATAAGTAAGCGAAGAAAGCAGAAGGACACGAGTAAGCCTTACGTCAGAGCACTCTGCACAGATGAGCGCGCAGGTAAAGAGGTGTTTAATGGGTGCAAATTTTGAAGTGATTTTTCAAATCTGTGGTCCAAAAGGGGCAGAAGCTCCAGATATGAATACTGCACATAACTCTGTATAACTTTGCGTAAATCTTTCTTATAGTCAGTTGTCTTTGACTTCTGGTAAAACTGTAAGCATTCGTGCGAGCGCTGACCCCTCCAGGTAAGCTTATTCTGTACTGACAGCGCATTCAATTTGTCTCAGGATTCGGGATGAATCCTTTGACACCGACCTCTATGAAGGGCGTGAGACTCTGCTCTACAGTGATTCAGAACTAAGCAATATCAGTCAACGGTAATTATTTAAGAATAAAAGATTGCTTCGGCTTTTAACTTGATGCATATGCACTCACGTTAAATCCAGAACAAGAGTCTTTGATATATCCGACGTGTCTTCAGACAAGGACAAGTTTGTTCATGGTGTTGAGCATAGTTGTTATGTTCGCAATGCATTCCCTACCTATGAACAAGCCGAACTATATTGTGTACAATTAGTGAAAGGAATACTTGGCGTTGGTCATTCGGCGGAACATCACACCGTAAGAAGTGATCTTGTCAATGAAGTGAGTATGCTGTATGAGTAGTTTTTACCTTTATAACTGTGATTACGTGCTTGAATATTCAACGTATTACCAGCGAACGGAGAACTTCGTTGCACCAAGCAGTGCAAAAGTGGATGCTCATGTACGAGTTTCCTATGCAGAAGGACTTTGAGAACACAAGAAGCTTGTTCTCTCATTTGCTTGATGATAACAAGTTCAGTTAAATTGTCTTTAGGTTGTACTTGAAAGGGCTGATCTTTACTTTATCAGATTTGCGAGAAAAAACTACGAAAGCGACGGTGGATTTGGGTTTGAACACCTGTCTAGCTGACTGTATACGAAACTGTCTTTTCAACACTTGTGGAGGTCGACCGAGACTGAAGCAGCGACTAAGCCCTGTGCCACGTCAGACCATAGCACTGATCATTGTAATGGTATGGAGTCCTCTAGTTTCAGAGCGTTACCTTACCAAAAGATGTTTGTAGATTTACTACCGCATGTCGAAATTTACGGACCATCCTTCATCCCAAAAGGAAGCAAAAGGGTCTCAATTTTCAGATAATTCTTGTTGGAAAGAAACATACTTCGATCTGTTGAACCCTCGAAGAGATCTTGGATCTGAGATAGATTGGAATCCAATTGAAAAAGAAATCACGAGCAAGCTTTCAGCAAATGAAAGGGCAGTAGAGGGCTGGTCTGCCCGAATGTTTC
This sequence comes from Apophysomyces trapeziformis B9324, assembly GCA_000696975.1. NCBI lineage: Eukaryota > Fungi > Mucoromycota > Mucoromycetes > Mucorales > Mucoraceae > Apophysomyces > Apophysomyces trapeziformis. The sequence continues at coordinate 182,987 of JNDP01001169.1, read as the reverse complement.
TTAAGAGCGTAAAATGATCAAAGCTATTTACTTTATGTCGCTCATTGCATTTATAAAATAATTGATAGCAATTGAATAAACTACTTGCATGGTGAAAAGAGTAATAGAGTGTAAAAGGTACTGAAATGCCGAGAAAGGGCATTTAGCACTTTTATTGCCTTTTTCCCCTTTCGTAAATCAGAAAGGTAAAAGCGTATCCTGGATGATTTCACTTGATTTCATGTGATATCGCTAGAGGTTAAAGGTGATAGAAAGGATCAGATTTAATTCCTTGCCTGACTATAAGCAGGGCTAAGCAATTCTGCCTTCTATTGCCTTGTACGGCCATATACGGGCATTTTCGCCTATCAGCATTTTCCAGATGTGGCTACAGATGAAATTTGATTTTTTATTGTGGGAGAGGGGAAAGACACAAGGGCGGGTGAGCACTGCGCTTTTCTAAGCATATTTGCTCTCGCCAGATCACAACAGACTTTTAGGTCATACAAGAGAAAGCATATATTTCTACTACAACTAACGTTCGGTAACAGGTAAAGCCAGTGGTGGTCTTGAGTTGGGTGTGTCGGAGCCAGAATCGGCGCATTAATGAGAAGACTTTTTACTAAAGCCCTCCAAGAGGTTCTCGAAGTTGCGATTAGTTTCCAAGAAGTTCGTAGATGCTTCTCGCATCTTCGCCTTCGTAGAAAATTATAGAAGTATTATATGTAAAAATACTTTGGATAGTTTGTGAAGAATAAACATCATCGAATTCCCTCGCACACCTTTATTTTTTACTTCTGTTTCTTTACGATTTCTATATTCCAGCTTGATTGACAACTCGTGTCCAAAACAGTAGCTGTGATCGACTTTACGAAAACGACAGGTGCTCGGGAAAAGGTACTGCCATGGGAGTAGCTCACACGGACCAGGACAGGAAGAAGAACAGAATACGACATCAAAACTCTTGCGGCGGGACTCGAACCAAGGTTGGTCAGAAAGGAACAGAAATGGATCAAGCAACTTATCTAGTTGCAGCGGGGGACCCCTATATGACTACAGGTAAAAATTGATTTATTTAATGACGGTGAGCGCAGCGTTTTTCTAAACATGTTCGCTCTCGTCCGGTCCGCAAAAAAAGGAAATGAAAAAACCCTGGTATTGCAACAGGGAAAAAAGAAAGGAGGCTAGAGGGAAAAGTTACAGACAAAGGGAAGGGCAGGAAGATTTTGGGGCAGCTAGGCGGAATTGATCAGTGCAAAAAATTTTGGGTTGTGGGAAGGTTAGGAGTGAGATGACAGTCGGTATGTGAGCTATCCGGGTGGCAAGCCTGATCGATTTCTGTTAAGATCCGTTGAAGTAATGACCAAGTGCGAGTCCAATACAACCGTTGATGTGGGAGACGAGGTAGTTTATGAAGGAGGCGATTGAATATGGTAGAGATTTGGTCACAGACTGTTGAGGGCACGTGGAGGCGGGAATTAGTATCGAAGCAGCGGATAAAGTCGTTGCGGCTGGTATGACCGTGTCTGCAACGGGGACAAGGTCTCAGTTTCCCCCAGGCATCCAACCCAAACGCCAGCGGGTGCACCGGCTACGTTCCATGCGGGTCATAGGGATCCAGGAAATAGGGTCTATACCTAGTGAGGGTCGACAGGCATTCAACAGTACTGCATTATTTCCTGCTCGGCTTAAAGATAGGTTTTCAGAGCGGAAAGTGTGGAAAAGGGCACGGAGATCAGATGTGTTAGGATCGCTTGTTTGAGAAGTAATACGGGTACACAGTGTAGTTTGCTGCAGCTTGCACCAGTGACTGGTGGAATAGTTAGTGAGGTGTGCGATAACCGTTACAAGTAAAGTGTCGTCAGGCAAAAGGTGTGCTCGTAGCACAAATTTAGCTTGTAGGTAAGCTACACATTCAGCCATTGACGGAAGGTTGTTCAAATGCCGCATAACACTAGTGGAAGCGGAGCGGTGAGAACCGTAACAGAGGCGAAGACACTGTGCCTGAGTCGATTCCGGAAGCGCAAGCTGGGCGCGGGTGAATTTGGTAATTGCAAGACCATATTCTAGTTTGGGGCGTATGAATTGGCGATACAAACGGGAGGACAATAGGCGATTGAAGCCGGAAGCACTGACGCCGATACTATTTAGTATGCGCATACTGTGGAGAGCACCGACACTATTTTGCTGTATTAAACGGATAGGGTCAGTGGCACCTGTTGAACGAAAAGGGATTCCCAGGTAGCTGAAGAAATCAGCTCGAGGCAGTTCCTGGTCGTATAATGTTAGGTGAGGAGGCGATGTTGTGGAGCGTTTGTCTTGGAAGATGACCACGCATTTATCAGGGTTCCAACGGTATCCAAGGCTGATGCTATAGTCTTCACATGCCTTGAGGAGAGCCGGCATGGTATGTCTCGTACCGATTAGTACCACGTCATCAGCATACAATAGGCAGTTGATGCGTATATCGAGAGGAGGGGGACCCGTAGGCATGTGAGAAGATAGGCCAATGGGTGGATTTGCTAAGAGCTGGTCTTCTGTTGTTCGGAGTAAGGAAGGGAGGGAGTTGATATAAATGGAATATAGGAAAGGGGAGAGTATTGAACCTTGAAGGACTCCAGTAATAGGACGAAACCGGCGAGAGGTGACATTTGATATTAGAATTTCTACAGATACATCATCGAAGAGGTTTTTTAGTAAAGCTAGTAACTGTGGGGGACAATGGGGTTCTTGAGCCTGCCAGATAATGTTTCGATTCAGTGTCGTATGCGGATTTGATATCAAGAAAAGCTAGGATTGGGGTTTCACGATGTTGCTTTTTGTGTATCATGCAGAGTTCTTGGAGGCAGAGTACCTGATCCAATGCGCTGCGTGATTCTCGAAAACCACCTTGTGCGATATCTAAAGGAGGAGAATTGTCAGATAGCAGTTGTTTAAGACACTTTTCTAGGATCTTCCGGAGGACTGATGTTAGGCTGATTGGTCTAAAATTGGCTGTGTCTGTGGGCGAGCCTTTCTTGTAAATCGGCACCACTTGGGCTACTCGCCAAGACACTGGCGTGATCCCCCATCGCCAACATAGTGAGAACAAGTCCGTCAGAACTGGCGCCAGCGAGCCAACAATAGGGCGTAGCATTTCACCCCTGTTATGGTCCACTCCGGGGGTTTTCTTTATTGGGACAGAATTAATTGCCTCTGTCACGATATCAATGTTGAAGGGACTGTCAAGGGCAGAAGAGTTGCCGGGTAAGGCTGTAGTGGGTGATAAGGTGAGCGGCTGACAAGGAGAGGTTGGCTGCGGGGCCGTTGCTATGTTTAGAAGGTTTCCGGAGAAGATGTGTTCGAAGTGTGTGGCCAGATGTTCGTAAGGTGCGGCTTTGTCGTATGCGTTTCATTTTGGCCAATGCAGTATTGAATGCACCCTGTTCCATTTGCTCGCAAAAGGTTCGCCAGGTTTCCCGGCGGCGGATATTAATAGCCCGTCTTACCTGAGCACGGGCCTCCTGGTGGCGGATCCACCATTGTAGTTTACCTGTACCAATCGCGCGGCGCCATTTGCGATAGCAATATTCTCTATGTTTTACAGCGGTCTCCAGTGCAGGTGTCCAAAACCATTTGGCATGTAGTGGTGGGGTAGTTTTCCGGCCAACACTCTCATCTAAAGCTGAATATATGGTATCGTATAACTGGGCAGCCAGATCATCAAATGGCGGCGGCTGGCTTCCCCTTGGTGCATCCAATAGCGAAGATATGATCGTATGAAGGGGCTGGACCTTGCTTGTAAAAAGCTGACAGTATTTGTCCAAATTGTCACTATTCTGGAAACGACCGAGGCGCCATAGTTTGCGCGGAGCGGCATTGCTAATACTGGATGGCATAGTATCAGAGGAAAAGGTGAAATGGGCCATCCTATGGTCAGAGTCCAGGGACAAGTCATCTCGGATTCGCATAGAAGGGTTAGTAAAGCAGCCAGAGCTGACAAACCAATCAATAATGCTCGTTTTATGGTTCTGCCAGAAGGTAGCTTTCCCGTGAGCCAGGTCAGCATTACGCAAAGAAAGCCCAGAGCTGATAAGCCAAGTGCGGAATAATCTGCCACGGCTGCTAGTGTGATGGTCGCCAGTCAAACTTCCAATACGGGCATTAAAATCGCCACAATAGAGGGTACGAGTGGTATGGTCCGATTCAGTAGGTAGGTGATTAAGTATTTCAAGGGCGAATGTATCAGTAATTGAGGGTGGGAGATATACACAGTGGCCGAGCGTTTCAGCGATCATACATGAGATGTAGTATGGTGCATATTTTGAGTCCGTTTGTGGGACGTGTTGAACATGGTATGGACAGGAGGGGTTGATGAGCAAGGATATACCCATACTCACACAAAAGGACCTAGGATGAGTACTCTGGCCATATACATGGTATTGTCGCCAGTTGGTTGGGTATCGATTAGAAGAGCGGAGCCAAGTTTCTGTGATGAAAAGGATAGAGCAAGTAGGTGTGGGTCAGTACAGAGTCGATTGCGTGCTTACGGAGACCGTTGGCGTTCCATATGGCTATATCTATATCGGGTGGGTTATTCATGGTGAGGAGAAGTAGTTTGGATAGGAGCGGGCTCATCGGCAATCATGGAGGAGAAAGAGAAGTTATCGGCCAACATCTGTTCGTCAACGTCTGTGATGGCATGTTGATTCTGGAAGATATCAGCGGCATGGTGGATCCGTTCTTAACGATTGATAGTAGCTGAAATAATACGTGTGGCAAGAACTTCACGCAGCTGTTCCACAGTGATCCAATCAAAGGATGCAAACTGCCTGGCCACGGCAAAGCGCACTGGTATGCGGAGGAAATCTAAGGCTCTCATCCTGCAAAGGTTATGATGAACTTTTGCCAGTTTCTGGCGTTCGTCGGTGGGGAGATTGGCATATTTTGGGTCTCTAAGGTTATTAGGACTAGTTGGGTTGAACGTTTCCAACGGTTTCACACCAAACTTGGCAAGGGCCTGAAGGAACGCAGGGACGTAATCATTATGCAGGAGAATGGCAGTGACCTGTCTATCGGGATAATGTATGTCGAGGATACGGCTGTTGTCGATACCCAACTGTCGCAAACGGGAGCGCATTTGACCAGTTGGAATACGGGCGCGCGCTGGAAGATAAACATATTGAAAGCCATGGGTGTGGGATGGCAAAATGAAAGCGTGGGCTGCGGCTTCTTGTTTACGAGGATTGGGGGCAGTAGGGAGAGCATGACGGAGCCGACGGGTACGATCAGGTTGGTTCCAGGCACTAGGGAGATCATTAGTGTCTGAACGTACCTGATGAGCATTGGAGGTGGAAAGCTCTGGGAAGTCATCCACATCAGGATTGGGGGCATGGATGGAAGCCATGGTGCCGCACTGTGGTTCATGTGAGCGTAGCTGGTCTTGCAGTTCTGAGTTTAAGCGTTCAAGTTCGGCAACGTGGGCATTAGCTTCGGTAAGCTTTTGTTTCAACTGTTGTAGCTCAGTATACAGCAGATCATGTTGATCAAGGCGGCGACGTTGGTCATTAAGTTCATCCATTAATTGTTGCATGAATGCCGGTAAAGATTCATGGTGCTCAAATGTCAAGGGTCTCGAATCATTGGTAGATCCAGGAAATTTGATGGGATCACCGCAGTCCGAAGGTGTGTCCTCATAAGTTGCAGGTTCGTCAATCGTGAAAGAGCTTTCAAGATTCTGAGTTTGTTGGGTTGCAGTGGAAGGTTCAGTGTCCTCGATCATGTCATCAGAGAATGGTGTTAGGCTATTGGCAATCGTGGCATAATTGAGAGTTTTGAGACATTTGCTGCAGCGGAAAACAGGCATGGGAGGCTTTGTTCTGCTTTTGCCATGGCCATGGATATGGCCTGTCACTTTGCAACTCGGGCAGGGGAGAGTCCTGCGATGGTGCTGGAACTTGCGTAAAAGATCGTCAACTTTCAATTGAGAGAGGGCAGGAATTTTAGGTCTGCCGGGAGGCATGGGGCAAAGAGGGGCTGACAGGACGGGGCCTGGATGGAGAAGAGATCGATGGTTGGAGTGGGGCAATGTTTGAGGAGGTTTATTGTGAGAGTAATGATTATTTAGTCTTATTCGCAGTTTGATATCTCCACACGCAGAAGTGTGGAATAGCGGCCCTATATGGCTACAGTCAACCCTCCTTAATTTCAAGGCTTCTGTTCCTTTAGCAAACTTGAAGTTAGAAAGGGTTGAACGTCAACGGGAGTGTTAGCCCACAGAAAACTACGCTTTACCACTTTAACTTCGTTCCTGTGTGTCACTTGAACTTATCGAAGTATTGAAATTATCGGGAGTGAAATTAAAGGGGGTTGACAGTACTTGCATCTGCAATGACTGAAAGTGAACAATAATAGGACAGCTGTCGCCGAAGCGACATCGATGGAGGATGTGGTATTGGCTCTCCGAAGCCGCGCTTTATTTCTTCTCTAGATCTTTCCCTAGCGTACTGCTCCCCTTTTTCGACGTAATAAGGGTCGGGAACAAAGCGTGTCTATGAAATTAACCAACGAAACCATGGGCGGGTACCCACATCCTCCATTGTTGTCGCTTCGGCGACAACTATCCCATTGTGAGGCGTACCTACCACAATTGTTGTCGCCTCCGCTTCCACTCCGTCTGATGTGGTATCCTTCTCCGTATTCGGCGAAAAAAGTGTTCCTATGATGCGTGATCCATCTTGGTGTTGGTTTCTAGGCCGGTAGTAATATTTTTCAAAAGTCTGACTTTGGCTTGACCAGTTTGCGTGCTGTTTCACTGAATCCTTAACGATTCCATTTTCTACCGCAGCCGTTGCCGAAGCGGCCCTTGTCGAATGCGCCGTAAAGACTGACGTATCTATCCCACTTTGCTTCGAAATAGTTTTGATCCAAGAAGCGATCTTGGCTGGCCTAACCGATATTGTGGCTTTCCCGTGCCCAAATATCCCAAGAACAATGTGTGATTCAGTGGTTGACCTTCGCGGAATTCTCTTGTTCTTTGTGTGAAAAGAAAGCGTCTCTACCGGGCACATTTCGGCGTCTTCTATTCGCCCCAATTTCGACTTCTTCCATTGCGCCTCCTTTGGTTCTCTGGAGATCAATGTAACGCCCTGAATTTCCTCCCCGCATTTTTTCCATATAACATCTCGGTACTGTAGGCGGCCCAAGTCTGATCGTGGTCTCCGCATTGTCGCACATCAAAAAGTGATAATTCTTCGGTTCTACCCCATCCTCTGACGGTGTCCAGAACCATCTGGATATTCCAAATTTCGTCCTTGCTGGATGGTGGCAAATCCACGTTGGTTTTGCGTTTTGCTCTAAAGCAAGAATCCTATCGTCACTAGCAATGTTCGGTTTTGACGGATGTAAAACCTTAAAGGCGGAGGCAATTGCTGATCGCATGACGTTTTATGATTGTATTGATAATTGTCGGTTCTTCACTAGGAATCTTGTTATGTGATTGATCTCAGTCTCTTGGATCCAGAGGTGCCAGTTGTTTGTTGCACAAGTCTGCCCATCTGCGCCAACCGTAATCATACTCCCTATTCGTCGTTGTTCTCGCTGCTTTCTTCAAAAAGTCGTTAGATGAGGTGTCTAATCCTGCCACTTCCCCGGCCTTCCGGATAACTTCCAAGCGATCAGAGTGAGGCATTTGTTTATTGGCATCAACAGTGGTTTGGCTGTCCTTCTCGCTAGTACCATGGGCCACCAGAATTGCGTCGGCCAGTTGGGTGTCACAAACACTGCCGACTTCACACCTGTTGTATTGGGATGGATGATAGGTAAGACATAGAGACTCAAACAAAGAGAATACGTTGAGACTGGTGTTTATTCCTCAAGGAAAGAATTGTGAACTAAAGAACCCATGTCTAACGATTAAAGAATAAAATCTGACGGAGATCATACATCTGAAACAAGTCCAAAAGATGTATATAAAGGATATGGTTTACAAATCTATCTCAGTATACTTCATCAGAATACCACGACACCATCCTCCCGTAACTTGTGGATCACTCGTGGGATCAATCTCCAAGGTGGATGTAAGTAAAGCCTGGTCGTTGGCCATGTCTGGGCAAAAGCATCCGTTCCCATCGCCATGGGTCCGGTTTGTAACTCCAGAACTGCGGAACCTTCGTATTGGTCCGGGAAGCGAAGGCATCGATAGTCAAACGTCCCCATCGCTGGGTTATCTTCCTGAACCACCTCATGGGTAAGGACCATTCGTGGACTGCTGGTTTCTGCCGACTCAAACGATCCGCGTCCACATTCTGCTTGCCTGCTATATGGTTGACCTTGAGGGTTAATTGGTATTTCAGGCATACTTCTGAAATTGCGAGTGCCAGTTCCTGCAATTGAATGGATGCTGTACCCCCAGATTTGATCGCTGTCGTGTTGTCCGAAAATACTTGTATCATCGAGTTTTTCAATCTTTTCCCGTGAAGCTGCAGCGCGAATAGAATCGTTTTCAATTCCCTGGTATTGATCGACTGTTCTTTTTCGTGATCTGTCCATGACCCCGATGTTTCCATGATTGGGGACTTCATTCCCCACCCAATGTCCGAAGCGTCCATATATATTGTGCGTTGCAGTTTCTGTTGATGTGTTGGTCGAATTGGCAAACCATTCTTCTTCGCTGCTTCTGTCCACAAACATTTCAATTCCTGTTGTCCCTCCGGTGATATCTGGAAGGGGGCTTCACATTTGTGTTTGTTCCTGAGGCTCCTCGCTCAATCTCGTTGGAGATAGCTCACATGGAGAAGTGCTTCTCCTAGCGCCGGAATAATAATTGTGATCTTGCCTATCAAAGATGCCATCCAACGACATGATCGTATTGCCAACCCTGCTTGGCGGATTCGGGTTTGAATTTTGGCCAGCTTCTCCTTTGGTACCTTGATCATCATCGTGTATGAGCTGAACTTGAAGCCAAAGAATTCTTGTTGACGTGATGGCTTTAAGACACTCTTCTTCCAATTGATTATGAACCCCAAGGATTTCAACTGTTGGATTACCTGTGATAGGTGGTCTTCCAGCAGCTTCTTCGATTTTGCTACAATGCAAATGTCATCTAAGTAGTATACCAACCGAATTTCCTTCTGTCTGAGTGGTTCGAGTGCAAATCGCATCAATTTCGAGAATACCCTGGGGGCCACACTGAGCCCGAAGGGCAAAGTTCGGTACTGATATATGGTACCCTGATGTGAGAATGAGATGAACCTGTGAGATTCTGAATGTATCGGTACCACTAAATACGCATCCTTCAAATCTATCTTGGCCATATATCTCCTGGTTCGATCAGTTCCCGGAGGGCTGGCACGCCTTCCATCTTGAAGTGATGGCACTGAATATATTGGTTTATACGTTTGCAGTCCAGAATGGGTCGTCGTTTCGTCGCCTCCTGCACTGTGAACATATTGGACAGGAACCGTCCATCCTGGGTAGGTGATCGTTCTATCACCCCGGTCTGTAGGAAGTTCTGTACTGCTGTATTCATTGCTGTTTGATCTTCTGGAGATAGTTGCAACGATTTCGGCTTCCACGTTACTGGCGACTTGTCCCATTGTATCCTGTAGCCTTCTGATATCACTGATCTGGCCCATCTGTGCGTAGTTAGGGATATCCACTGCTTTGCAAATACTTGTAGGCGCCCCCCTGGTGGTATGCCATCCGATGGTGTCTGGTAATGGCCGACCTCTTGCTCCGATAATGGAGCACTTACTGGTAATTTTGTTCTGTTGAGTTTGTCTGAGTCGTGCGTAGGTTGGATGAGTCCACTGTACGACCTTGGTCCAAAAAAGACTGGTATTTCTTGCCATGTTGAAAACCTCCACGTCCTCGGAGATTGAATTGTTTTCCTCCCCTTTTGAAATCTCGTTTATACCCATCTCGTCTGTGGCTTGTTGCTGCACTGAGCATGGAATCTTCATAGCGAGCTTGCTGTATTCGTTGGACCATGTCCGGAGAGAACACCAGTTCCTTGTCGTCTTCTTCCTCTGGTTCGTCTGCTTGGGCCATGACGGGGATGTTGGGGAATTACTGCGGACACTCCAACGGGACACTTCAGTCCCCCCAATTCTGGGCGCTTTCTAAAATAAAGGTGACGATGATTACTAAACAGGTGGAGTGTAGTACGGAAATAGCGGAGTACTGTAGATTGGAGTGTCCCAAAGTGGAGTGTCCCGTAGTGGAGTTTCTTATGAGCACATATGCTTCCGCCGTCTGTAGGGATATTGCAGTCAATATGGAAGTGTAGGAGATATCATAGACTAATAACAAACCAATAAGATCATATATTAGGAGTGACTCATAGATATTAAAAGCGTCTATATATATTCTTCGATCTCCAATTTTTAAGTTCTTTTTCTTGCTAAACAACAATGCTTGACTTATTGAATACAACTTACGATTCGAAGAAGGAAGTCTTGGACATCGCTCAAGCCAAAGCTAAATAGCTTAGATTTGCTGTTGGTACTAAACATAGTAACGACAGAAACGTGTATCTCCAGTGTGTCTATGGTGGCAATTACAGAAACATGCATGGATTGTCTAGCGAGGACCGTCAGCGCTCGAGCACAACAAAGAAAACAGACTGTGGATGGTTTCTACGCGCTTCTGTGAAAGCAGAAACCAAAAGATGGACAATTGTTCACGTCTCTGCTTTAAGCGAGCATAATCATCCACTTGATGCTGATCTTATGCTCTATCATCAGTACCGTAAGCCAGCAATGAAGACAATTGAGCGCATGATATCTATGACGAGCAATAGAAACAAGCCAGCAAAAATACATGAAGAAATGAGGGATGATGCTGGACAGCACGGCGTGACAAGAAAAGATTTGTACAACCTTGTGCAATTGCTGCGCGACCAGCGAAAAAGTGATTTCATGGATCTCGTGGAATTTTTGTAAGCCAGAAAGTATGAAATTGCAACTAAGATAAACGATAACAAGCAGCTGGACATACTTTTCTTCGACCACGAGGCAGCAATCCAGAAAGCCTGTGCATTTCCTGAAGCTGTTGTGATCGACGCAACATATAGCACGAATGTGAACAAACTGCCCCTGGTCAATATTGTTGGTGTTAGCAACCTAGGAAATAATCAGTTGCGTAACTTCTTGATCGGATCTGCCTTTGTTGTCAACGAAAAGCGCTAAACGTATGAATGGCTTCTGTCAACCATGCGATCTCTTATCTGGCCCCAAGGTCGGGTTGGATTATTTATTACTGACAATGACAAGGCTTTAGTTGGAGCTGTCGAAAGTATATTCCCACAGTCAGTGCATATTCTTTGTGGGTGGCATATTTCGCAGCACTTAAAGTCAAAGATGGGCGGTTGCTTTGAGAAAAACAGCGAGGATTACACTGAGGTGGAAAAAGTAGTCCAAACGCTTGCATATAATCGCAACAAGGCAGCGTTTGATGAGGCTGAGGCTAAGTACCGTGAATTAGCGGCAAAGGCAGCATATGCCTATGCGAACAGCAAGACAAAAGCGAAGATTACTTTGAATGAAGCGCAACGGGAGCAGGGCAGAGAAGGTGAAAACAAAACTAAGAAAGCAGCAGAAGAGGCAACTGCCGATAGGATGAAGACAAAAATCCTTGATTATTTTGATAAGTACGTATTACAGAAAATGCAATTGCAAATGCATTATTAACTATATCTATAACTATTTTAAAAGTACCTTAGAATACAAAGGAAAGTGGGCAGCACCCTATGCGGGAAACCACTATTCTCTTGGTGTGCGTACCACCCAACGAGTTGAGGGTACGCATTGGCGTATTAAGGACACAATGCAAACAACTGGAAGCTTGATGCGAACTGTCAATTCCATTGATAATGTAATCAGAAGAACAGTAAGTCCGTTTCCCTCAGAAATGTTAATAGTAATATACATGTTACTAATACTAACCAATAATTAGATGGAAGTGGAAAAGCAAGACTTCTTTAGTGAGCTATGCAACGACCAATTTTTGACGACAATGAGCACACTGCTATGAAAGAACTTTATGTCAAAGTGTCCTTTTTCGCCATTAACATGGTTCGAAAGGAGTTGAAGAGAGCTTGGGAAAACGCAGAAAATGGCACACTGGAAAAGAAGAACAGCTGTAACTGCAAGGCAAAGGTTAACTACAAGCTTCCTTGCCAGCATATGTTACCTCCTGTAGGCAATGGTACAATAGGAATTTACTTGATTCCCCAGCGTTGGTACCTTAATTACGCGGAAGGTAACTATTGAAGTTGATAACGTCTTTTAGTGTGGTTATCTTACACATCACAATATAACGTAGAATATTTTCCTGCAAATACGTCAACCATTGCCGGGGAGATCCAACTAAACACGTTAACTCTATTGTAACGTATACAAGACGCAGTTGGGAACGCGGAAAACAATTTCAAGAAGATCGAAATAATACAAACTATCAATAATGCGCTCGATTGCTTAAAAGAAGTACCCTTAGAAGACATGAAACTTCCTCATATAACAAAAAAGAAAGGACGCCCAGAAACAACAAGTGGGAAAAGAATCGAGTCCGGTTTTGAAACTGAGGAGAAACAAATCCGCAAAGATTCTCAAAACGATGATACCAGCTTTGACAGCATATATGAAAATCACTCCATTGACAGCAATGTCTATGTTCTGCCTGGAAAGCGAGATCGCGAAGACAAGTTTCTTGAGAGCATTGAAAACAAAAGGTATCGAATGTAAAATAGGTGCCATGCAGGCTAATTTAGTTTTAGGGCCAAACGTACTCTCAATGACACCGCTAACTTCCATATTAACACTGATATACCACGAAGCAGCTTTACGAGTGTAATTGACGTCAAAGCTGACGGGTGGTGTGGCTTTCGTGTGCTTGCACATGTTTTCAAAGACGACGAGAACAAGTTTCTGCAGGTTAAACAGGATATGCTTAGCTGCTTGGCTGAAAATGCGGATATTCATCGCCACTATTTTCCCTCAATTGGTCCAGTTGAAAAGCTACATGAGCTCATTAGCCACGGAATTGACATTTCTTTGTCAGTGAATGGTCAACATTTGCCCTGCAAAAATACGGAGTATTGGTTTACTGCTCCTGAATGTGTTCAACTAGCAGCAGACACATATCGCGTTCCTATCGCTGTTTATTCTGACGACGAGACAACTGATACAAATGGGAATTTGGTATACCCGCCGTTACTTTATCTCCCTGTGCGTGGGCCACTACCCCGCCAGAAACCACTCCCAGTTGTCTTGCACCATGTCAACGGAAACCACTGGATAACGTTGAACATGAAACGCGGTATCAAACTGAAGTGGCCGCGTATAGAAAGATACATCAAACAGGCGTGCTCTAAGTTAGGCTATGGGCATAATATCCGAAAGACTATATGGAGATATCTTGATATTGAAAAGGATGCCGAACAAAGCAGTGATTCTGTTATTGCTATTAACTAGCTATATACAACTTTATTTGCTATTTTACAAAATTCTTTTATCAACTTAAATACTAAATTATATGTCTAACAGTTTGTTATAAGCAGCTCCTCTTTTCCCTTAGCTACTGTCAGAATTGTTTCATGTTCATTCATATTAATAGGTTATCATTAATAATATTTGTTATATAAACAGATTTCATTTACGGGACACTCCACTATGGGACACTCCACTATGGCACACTCTACTTGGGGACACTCCAATCTACAGTACTCCGCTATTTCCGTACTACACTCCACCTGTTATAGTAACCGTCATCATTATTTTAGAAAGCGCTCAGAATTGGGGGGACTGGAGTGTCTCGTTGGAGTGTCCGTAGTAATTCCCCCGTAAGCTCTTCCACTTTCATGCGTAACTCGCCAATCTTGCTATCAAACAATTGAGCGGTTAGTCCGTAGGGCTAACCGAATCGGAACCCATAGAGTGCTGTGATCATCTCATGAACTTTATTGAGCGAAACATATCCAATCGAAAAATTTTTATGAACAATAAAATTTGAAAAGAAAACAAAGCAATGCTCCTCGATCAAACAGCGAGCTGGAGTCAAAGGGAAGGGAAAAGGGTGGGACCCTCTATGGGTTCCGATTCGGTTAGCCCTACGGACTAACCGCTCAATTGTCCAAGACTTGTCGTCGGACAATTGGGTGAGTCCTACGGACTCGAATCGGAACCCATAGAGTGCTGAACTCCCACAGAGAAGCAGCGGCAAGTGAACGAAGGAAGGAGAAATGCCCATAAATGATTTGTCAATCCTGGAGTTCGTCTCCTGTTTGAAGGACCCGGGCGGAGATGTTGCCCGCCAGTTGTCTGGTACGGCGATAATGGGTGTCAAAAACCGTGGAGGACGACCAGTTTCCCATAGTCAAGACATCTTCTAAGGCAGCACCGCGTAGGAGGGCCAAATCAGAGGCTACCGAACGAACACTGGGAGCAGACGGTACCGCATCCGTGAGAGACTTGGCGAGGAGACGTCGAAGCCAGCCCGAGATTGTAGCCACTTGGACGCCAGCTGTTACGTCCACACTGTTGACCAGGAGGGAGTCCGGAGGCCGTAATCGTGCACCAGGATGGTCGCGCAGAGCCACATAAGCCTTCACCGGGCAGAGAGAGGGGTCCGAGGGTAAAGGATGCATTATCAGAGTTTTAATTATGCGACGTCCACCCCTGGTTTCCTTGGGCGCATAGATCGAAAGATGCAGACGGCCATCCTCGTCCACCCGTGACTGCTGGAGTTGGATTCGATGTAAGTCCGAAGGGCGTAAAAAAGCGGCCATCGCCAGCAAAAAGGCTGTCTTTTGATTGAGCATTCCCAAAGCTGTTTCCGGGGAGGAAGAAATCGAAGCAAGATGTCTAAGCGTCGGTGTTACATCCACAGAGGGTCGTGTTATAGGGCGAGGTGGCACGGAGCGAGTCAAACGACGCAAGAAGGCGCTTACGTCTGGAGCCGATCGAATGGAATCCGCGTCCACATGAAAGACCAGTACAGCCGTCCGAAAAACCTTCAGCGTTAACACACGATATCCAGTCGTATGAGCCATTACCAGGAAGTTGACCAAGTCTGAAGATGAGTAATGGTTGATATCCACACTGTTCTGCTCCGTCCATTGTAGGAAGCGGTACTGGCCCCCCAGGTAAGCCCTGTTGGTAGAGGACTGTTCTAGAAGAGGTGCGCAGAGCGCTTGCAGGGCTTCGTCAGAGTACCCTCTATTGGCGAAACGTCGCCGGATAGCTGCCACACGGAGACGTTCCAAGCGGGATTTGTCCATGGGGAGATTGCATGCGGAGAGGTTGTGCGTATGTGAACTTGAGGATCCAGAAGTATTGGTGGTGCTATTGCCATCCTCCGTAAGAGTGGGAACCAGATCGCGGTCGGCCAAAAGGGAACTACCACCGTCGCCTGTATCTGCTCCCTCTGAATCTTCTTGAGGCATCGAAGGATCAACGGCCAAGGAGGGTGAATCCAAGGGTGTCGAAAGGAGGTCCAAGAAAGACTCATGGCATCCGTCGTCAGTGCTTGCGGGTCCGGTTTCCAAGAGATATACGTCGGAAGTAGGGCTGTTGTGCGATCCGCGAAGAGATCCACGTCGTGCCGACCCCACTGGTGCTGAATTTTCCGGAAGGTGTGTGGATGGAGCTGCCACATCGACGTTCTGTGCAGATGACGCGAAGCATGATCCGCCTGAGAGTTGTCCACCCCGCGTATGTGTTTGGCCTCTATCCGTAGACACCGATGCAGACACATTTCCCACAATTCCTTCGTCAGATGCCGGAGGGAGGAAGAGCGTGTTCCTCCTTGTCGGTTCACATAGGCTGCCGCTGTCACATTGTCCGTGCGTATCCGAATTGTGGTGTGGTGCAAGTGCCGAAAAGTCTGTAGAGCAAGCCGTATCGCTTGTAGTTCTCGCCAATTGATCGATTGTTTGACCTCGGCATGAGTCCAAAGGCCTTGAACCATTCTGGAACCCAGCACTGCTCCCCAACCTTTGTCGCTTGCGTCCACGAACAAGATATGAGAGGCATCGGGCTTCAGAAGCGACTGACCGTTCCAGGTGTGTAGATTGTCCCGCCAAAGGCGCAGCTCTTTCAAACAATCTGGCGGAAGAGGTTGAGGGCGATCCCAGTCGGATGATGTTTTCACAAAGCTGTTCTTGAAAGCCATCAACGCCTGAGTGTAGAGGTTCGTCGGAAAGATTGCCAGGGTTGCTGCTCGTATCCGCATTGTCAAACTGTGGATTGAGCGTGGAGTCACCTGTGGAGTCTTGATCAATCCAACAATTGAGCGTCGAAGATCCCGGAGCTTGGAACCTGGCAGTTGGATGGTCATTTGTCGTGTGTCGATACGGAATCCTAGATGTTCCAAAGTTTGAGTTGGAGTCAGGGAGGACTTCTTGAGATTCAAAATCCAACCCAGTTCCCTGAGCTTCGTCACTACCAGGGCTGTGTGGCGAATTGCCAATTGTTGGCTCTCCGCCATCACTAGCCAATCGTCCAAATATGCCGTTAGACGTATGCCTTGTGATCGCGCCCAAGTCAGAATCGGTTTCGTGAGCCGAGTGAATAGCCAAGGGACCACCGACAGACCGAAAGGTGTCGTCCGAAACTGGAAGGTCTTGCCCTCGAACCTGAAACGAAGATATCGTCTGGAATGTTTGTGTACTAGGATATGGAGAAACGCGTCCGACAGATCTATTGACGTGAGGTAATCCTGTGGCTGAATCATCTGAATCACCTGTTGTAAGGTTTCCATCCGAAAACGGGGCGCCGTGATGTAAGTGTTGAGAGACTTGAGATTGAACACCGGACGATGGCCTCCGTTTTTCTTGTCGATGATGAACATCGTGCTGGTGAAACCCGGAGATGAGTCGGCCGGTTCGATTGCCCGTTTGATAAGAAGTGAAGCGATTTCCTGCCGAAGCAAGTGTCGTTGGGTTGCGTTTCTTGGGCGAGTAGGAAGAGTACTGTGCGAAAGAGGAGGGTTCTTTTGGAAGAGCATGCGAAAGCCTTCTTGAACGACAGAATGAACCCATGTAGAATCCGTCAGGCGTCGCCATGCCAGTGCAAAGCGTTGGAGTCGGTCCCATTCGCGAGGTTGTTGCGGAACGGGTTGTTGGATCTTGTCTGAAAGGACTGTGGTCTTGCAGATTGATTGGCTCCTTTGCGTTTGTTGAAGGGGGGGCCCATCCGGCGGGGAGTCGAGGTGAAATCGGGTTGCCCGCCACCTCCCAGCGGCGGGACGCCTCGAAAAAACGATGAGGACTTTCCCGGGCGAGCAGGCCGTGCATCCTTGATGGTCTTTTGGAATGCTGCGTTGGTGGACACCGTGTCTTTAAAGCGTTCCGGATCCATAGTATAATCCTTGTCATCTAGTTGGAGTGAATAGGAGGGGTTAACCGCCCTCAAAGCGATGGAATTACGGGCCGTGTTGGCTTGGCCAGCTACATGCAACGTCAGGGTACGAGCGTCGTTCAGAATGGCGAACACGCGGGCTCGATGTTCGACAGGAAGCAGGG
The DNA here is from genome assembly GCA_000696975.1 of Apophysomyces trapeziformis B9324. Classification (NCBI taxonomy): domain Eukaryota; kingdom Fungi; phylum Mucoromycota; class Mucoromycetes; order Mucorales; family Mucoraceae; genus Apophysomyces; species Apophysomyces trapeziformis. The sequence goes on along the minus strand of JNDP01001169.1, from coordinate 165,508 downwards.
GAAAAAGAACGTTGCCCAAGACATCTAGGGGACGAAGAATTGCTGAAGTAGCATACTGCAATGCACGCAAAGACTGGTCCTCCAGCTTTTGACCTCTGGAGAAATGGCGTTCCGCTTGAGGCAGAGTGGCCGGAGGAGAGTACTTCAGACCCGAGAGAGGAGGATATCTATCAATTATCATTTTACGTTCTTCATCCGATAGCGTCTGAGCAAAAATAGCCCTATCCAAGGTGGGCATGAGATCCCGAAGAGCAGGATCCGCCTGCCATTCATAATGAGGTCTAGTGGCCAAATTATGGTAGGTGCCTTCAGGCACCGATTGAGCCGTTTCCGAAGAAGCAAGCAATTGTTCAATGACTGCCTGTTGGCGAGCCACCTGTTGGCGAGCCACCTGTTGTACTAGTTCCTGCAACTGCAGCGCAGTTGCATCTTGCGCAGAAGGTAAGTCCATGTGAACTTGCAAAGCTGCGGATATGTCCAGCGAGCGAAAAGATGATCGAGGAGCATTGCTTTGTTTTCTTTCAAATTTTATTGTTCATAAAAATTTTTCGATTGGATATGTTTCGCTCAATAAAGTTCATGAGATGATCACAGCACTCTATGGGTTCCGATTCGAGTCCTTAGGACTCACCCAATTGTCCAAGACTTGTCGTCGGACAATTGCCTAATATCTTTTACGGCTTCGAAAGTTGTTAGCCAATGCCTTCATTTCTTCTTCAGTGGATTTGCTATTAGCTTTCTTAGGTGGCATTATCTAAGATGAATAAGCAAAATAAGGTACCTTGACAGGATACTTGGCAATAATAAATATTGACTGATGATGTGGTTCTTGTACAACCTAACGAGAAATAAAGGTTCATTTGCAGAAGTCATTGTAACTGCCTGCTTTACTCAAAATGACCAAGCTATCCATCTGCGAAACCTGTAAAAATCTGTTTACTGTCAAAAATGCTCAAACATACAAAGAACTGGCGCATTAAGGCTGCAAGAGAAGCCCGCATCCGCGCTGGTCGATATCAGACCAGTGCAATCTATTTGCGTGCGGTGTCTGTTACTACAGATATGACTTTAGATTAGGTAGTATCAATAAAATGTAGATTAGAAGGTCAAAAATTGCGCCAAGTCAAAAATTTCCCCCATTTTCCCCGATTATTCCCCGACTTTTTCCCATAGTGATATAATGGCGTGGCAATGGCATACAGCAGTGTCCCTGTACGTGCATAGTACTTTTGTAGCTTGTCCTGTCTAACTCTGTTGCCTTTGAGAGGATCCAGAAAACCTAATAGTCATATCATTACTACACATATACAACATAACGATTCAACATATGTTTTTCTTTTTTCATAGTATTGCTTGAGATTGTCTATTTGCGCATTCTGACTGATCACAGTACTTGACAGGGAGGGGTATTACTCGGTATAAAGGGTATTTATCGAGTCAAAAAATCGTTTCAGTATGTCCTATACTTCTTGAAGGACTTGCTATTCTTCTTTGTCCAACGCATATGGCTATAGCTCAGGCAGGACACTGCATGACATATTTGTAATGTTTCTCTGATATTGGAAAGAGACAAGCAATATATATGAGACTCAATGTGAAATGATATTTATTCCAATAAAAACATTACTCTTTTATACTAAAACGTCTGTGGGTCTAGATGGATAGGACTGTGATTGTGGACTGTGCTCTGTACTAAGTGACTTGTAATTGCCTTCTTTAATGGAGAGTCTTCTCCATAGTGTATGATAGAAGCTCGGAATTGTTCATTGTATAAAAAGGAACTGAGTTAGGATTCCTTGATCTTGTGTTATGTAAGTCCATACTTAAAGTCCATCTTCCCTATTTAGACATAAGCGGAGTAGCAAGTATCCATTGTAGCTGTGGATACGACAATATTGTATGCTCGCCACATCTCTACTGTATCTTGCACCCTACTCACTGGAGCTGAATTGTATCGAAAAATTTTGGTCTTGCGTAAGAAGAAACTGAAAAGGAAGAACTGCTGCATGAGGATACTCTGACCGGCAGAATTGGCCTTGCATGCGATCAAATATATCTTATTGATCTTCAAGGGTTTTGTAGATATTTTGTTTTCCAAGTCTGATGATTACCTAAATAAAATATCCATCGAATATCCAATAAACCAATCTTTTCGTATTTCGCGTATTTACACTACGTTAACTTCGTGAAGAGAGCACTCGTGGACTTTTTTGGTTGCCCATGATGTATCACGTCAATTTGGCACTTCGCAATTTATGGTTTCCGGAAACGGAAATGGGTATGGAAGCTCATATTTGGGAACTTTTTCAATTCCGATCGGTGTATAAGTTAGAGACTTCTACAGATAGTAAAAGTCCTCTTTTTCAGCCACTTTCTTTTTGTTTCTCCTGAACGTTATATTAAGAAACAGGCAATAGATCATGTCTGAGCTCCAAAGTAAATGTCATTTGGGGAAGTAGCAAATTCCGCTTCCAGATTCAATGCAACGCCTTTGAGTCTGCAGTAAGTAGATCTTCGGTTCAGAACTGCTAATGAAACACATATATAAACCAAGAAGTTCTTAGAGGTTATAAAAAAATCTCGTGCAGGATACTGACAAGTAACCAAGCTATATAAGTCTCTTGCTTCGTTTGTTGAGATGAACGGTCCTATTCGCCTTCAATCGGTCAATTATTCTCAAATTATCATGCAAGACCGCCAGCAACCGTCTATTTCCGAGCAATTTACGAATATGAAAAATTGGCAGCAGACTCTAACCGAGACCTGGGACAAAATCCAATTACTTAGGTGCTTACTCAAAGAAAAACAGATTCATCCGATCTTTATGCCCTATATCCAAGACCTACGGCAAAGATTAGTTACAGCTTACAGTGAATTTATTTATACAACACATCTATATCAGTTGTCACTGATTGCTATGGCGTTTGCTCCCGAATTCCGCCCTGATAAGCTTCTGATTCCTGACGTTGCAGATGATTATGCAATTGCCTTCATTCCCACTGCCTCGTTTCAGTACTCCGACCTGTTTTCAAATTCCGACCCGAAATTCTTGCTTAGAGAAGCTGGAGGTTGCCAAGACATCCTAAGTGACAGATGGTCAAAAATTCAGCTACTTAAATGGTTAATCGAAACATGTCCTGAAATTCGCATCCAAGTACAACAAGTATTAATGCAATATTATGGTGAATTCCATCTTACGCTCAATCGCTGTCAAAATTTACTGGTGAACATGAGGGTTGTCCCCGAATCTTATCCAGACGGAGCCGTAGTTTCTGATGTCGCATATGTTCACGGTGCCAAAACGGCTGCCATGTTTAATTTACCTGTTGATGCGCCATCGCCCCATGATTTGGCCTTATCCGAACACGCTGACCAAATGTCTTTGTCGCCAGCCTTTGGAACTCGCCAATCCGTTTTTCAACAGCAAACCTCAAACCAGCAGTGCTTTACGGCTCATGCAGATGACCATAAAAAGGTAAATTCTGATAACCACCTGTGTAACATTTAAAACGATCTAAACTTCATTAGCTGGAGCCCAGTGCAGGTACCTTTCCCATGCAACCTATTCGTTTCGACCCAAACATCACCGGACCAAGATACTTTTGTAGTCAATGCCTTAAAGTATACAAGCACAAAACGTGGTTGGACAAGCACATCGCATCCTCGGGTCATCAAAGCCCCACTTCTGACTAATCACTTGCGGGGTTTTTGATTCACTGAACTAGGTATTCACATCGCGGAACACGTCTGAGACCATCTTCGGTAAAACCTTGGACATTTATAGCGAGTCCTGTTTATGTCGTCGTACCTTCGAGTTTGCAGGACCTTTCGGAACGCTAGCCCTCCAGGAAGTGGTGTAGGGTACAAGACAACAATATAATACCGAAACCTCGTCATTTCTCTCATAGATTAAGCTAAATCGATATAGACAAGTCCATAACTACTTTACATTACCTATGCTTACGCCCACATTATGAACCAAACTTTACTGTATGAAGTATGCATAAGAAAAAACTAGTTCTGTATGGTCCCTTTCGCTTTGCATCTCTTTTGCTCATTCTTTTTGCCGGTCTAACTCTGCGGATTGTACTACTTCCTTATCAAAGGGGAATGGGTCTACAGATATTCAAAAGTACATTCTGAAGAAGTATTTGATTGAGTTCTGCTGCTCAGCAATAGATTGTTAACTGGAACTCCACGTCGGAGCCCAATTTCGGTAAACGTAATTACCTTGCAGATATATAGAACAGGATCCAGGCACGGAACACAAGTTAGTGAATGCAGCCATCAATATCAAGACGAATAAGCCAACAAAATCATTGGAAGGTACCCAAGTTTCATTATGTGTATTGTGCTATGCTTTTATGAACCTACTGAACAGAATAAAAGCTCGTCGAATTGGCGTATCGAAGATGTTTTCTGTCACGGTAAGACAAACATTGTCCCCATGGGGTTGAAGAGTCTAGTAGCAGCTACCATGAGTGGGATTTGAGGCACGGGTTGTTAACGTCCTTGTTCTGCTGTGCTTAGGAACAGAGTCCGTTAGCTCTCAATCGCGCTTTTGAGCAAAAGTTTCAAATAGTAGCTACACAAAAGCTCTTTGGTTATGCTTGAATCATGCAAATGCTATTTTTATTTCATTGTAGCTGGGTCAACAATAGGTGCACGGCTTTGATGTCATACACGGCAATAATCAGGCTATAGTGATATAGTAAGGTAAGTATCATCAGGTTTTCTGCTGGCCGTATTAGCGCAGCGATCAGTCATCGGTATATGGCGCCAACAGATATGCATCCAAGATCCTGTGAATTTCACAAACTCCCTCTGTTTTGCCCTGCTCCTTTTTTGCATTAGTTCTATAGTTTGGCGGACGGAATAGGAGTACTCTATTTATCTATTTTAAGTTTCTTTGCCTTGAGATCGCAATTCTTATCTTTGTCTGGCGCACCTATAATGAACGTGATAAAATGCGGCAGCTGCCAAGAGTTTTCGAAACTGTCCAAATGAAGGTCAAGCTGATTACAAATGATATACAGTAAAAGGCGAGGAAACGCAATAAAAGCAAATACTCAATATGAGGTAATGTTTAGCAAATAAAATTCTTGGCTGTTCTGTTAATCAATATACTATAAACAACAGTGAGAGAATTTTACGGAATAATCCCATAACAGGCTCAACTCCTCTTTGGAAAGTTGCAATTCGTACTCTATTCCTTCAAACAGCCGTTGATCAATGGAATACTGTGGGAAAAATGGAGAGTGCAATTGAAGGTAATTGATTGTACAACAAATACTGTTGTTCTTAAGGAAAAGCATCTGAAATCACTGGTGTATGCTATAGGCACAGACGGAGTAGGAAGGGATCCGTATATGGTAATAGTCCGATATTGAATACAACAGTGATAGCTGAATGTTGGGCAATAAAATGAATTCACAGTAAGTGATTACAGAAATAAGTTGAGGCGATGTCGATGTATGAAAGCTCCTTAGTTCAAGTGAAAACGTGAGCACTAGCTTACGGAATTTCTTTGAACAAGTGTTGACAGCTGTCTTCCTGTTTTATCCTGTATACGGATGTTCTGTGGACAACTCGGCAAATTCAGACCAGTCGATTCTTAACTTACATTTGCTTGCTAACGCTTCCGTACTTGTAGCTATGTACGATAGCTAGTATTTGGATGAAGCTGATATTAAATTAAATGTAAACAACGAAGATAATCATAGGCTTGTAACGAAGACAATAGTAACACAGAGGTGCAGGTGCACCAGAGGAAATGTAGCAGGAGATAATGTGGTATGCAACTTCTTCACTCCGACCAAATTTTAACTGTGCCTGAATACAGCAGATTCATAACAATGTACTTTCTTTTGTCATGGTTAAAATATACAAGCACGTGTTGCAGACTAAGTCCGAAATCTCGCGCGCATACCCGCTTACAGCGCACCCCTGTTGGACGCTTTATCTGTAATCGCAGTGTAAAACGGACGATCAGCACATTCTGGTGAAATTTTAAGTCCAAAGTCCAACCCATAAAAGAGTTGGTCCATATCAGCGTTTTTCAAGCTTTGAGCAGGCATTGGATAATCATAGTCTAATTGAGCAATACCCCGTGTTTGCAAATACTGTATTTCACTTTGCAATTGACTCAACAGCAGTTATTACATTGAGCTTGAACCAATATGTCGCGTTCCAAACATGACGTTTATGTAATTTTGTTCCATAAATAGCGAGTTATAAAAGAAGCAACATTTAGGTTGATAAAGCTGTCTGTGTCCTCGGCTAGCCTCATTATTGGAGCAACTAAGCGCAAAGTCATACAAGATAGAATTACTATGACAAGGTAAGATTAACTCTGATATATAGCGGACATGCGAACTGAGCCTTTTATTGGACTCTGGCTATCCATTACGATAATCCATATGAGTATTCCCTTCGGGCGTTCCAAGTGCATAATTTTGGATCTGCTAAGATTCAGATACTGAGTGCAGAAGCGCCTATTAGCTGCAGATCCATGCGAAACATAGTGGCAAACATAGTGCGCAAGGGATCGCAGAAGAACAATTGTATGAAAAGCATAGAGTGCCTGAAGAAGTGGAGTTGACAATAAGGATTCATGAACACAGAGAGTATCTGTTGAACAATGCTTATTAAATAATAATGCTTTGGTGTTTAACCATCTGACATGTATGTATACAGCACATGCAAGTAAGGTTTTGACTTTTTCTAGCACTTTATTCTCCGACCTAAGACTAAATCGCGAGAATGCCCGGATGACGTATCCTTAGTGATTCTAATAACTTGTTGTCCATTCTGGCGATGGCACCCGAGCGCTTTTCCCCAAAAAAGGCAATTGTGGTTCTGATTACAATTTCTACCTGTAACTGAACATTGCCAAAATAAGTGAACACTGTGCTTCCTCTCCTCTATAGTTAATAGGCATAATTCCTTTCTTTTGCGAAAGAGACCAAGCCAAGATTTCGAAAAAACAGAGTAATATTTAGTTCCAGTTATCGCACTGTAAATCTTTGTAAGCAAAAACGATTTGGAGAAAACTGTATACCTTTTATGGTGTGTTAAGTTATGGATGAATAAGCACAATAAGATACAAACTGACCCCAATGCAGAGCCTAGACGAATGATACTATGTTTAGTCAACAGATACAAATTTCGAAACACAAGAATGGCTAATAGTAACAATAACACATCCAGTTGATTCAAGGTAAGAAAGGCGGATAATATTGCGTTGAAACAAAACTGTTCGCCTCCGTCGTTAAGGGTCTGCCTCGGATGACATACTATATCTGTATTAACTCTTAACTCTGTGTCTCCAAACCTAAAGACAATAAAAGCGTATTAACAAGAACAAAAACTGCATCATAAGTTGCAATGTAGCTCTAATGGCAGTATTTCTCGTGTCTCTTCCTGACGTCCCGTCGCGAAAAGGATTTGTAACAAAGTTGGCATTGATGTGTACTGCGAAATGCTTGGTGCGGTTGTTCTTGATTGCTCCCTCGGTGTACGCTCCCGTTATGACGTTTCAAATCATATCGGCGGGCAAACGATGTACCACAGAAGTCGCATGCGAATCGCTGGCCATGATGCCTATTTTCCGACAGGGAAACCGTTGTATCAAAATCACCTCCAGTTGGTTTACCATTGTTGTCACAACGCTCTGCATTACAGTCTATTCCATGTTGACAACTAGCACCTGTTGCACATGGAAGAACACAGTTGTGGAGACTGAAAGGACTAGTGTAACTAGCCAAGGAGAAACTCGAAGGCTCCTCGATCAAGCGAAGGTTTTTCGTCACAGAAAGACCATATAAACCATGGCTGGAAGCAAAACCCGATAAGTCACGCTTGTTATCGTCAATATCGGTCTGAGAAGCTGTAGAGCCACATAAGAGTGCATTTTGTGCCTCTGGAACATGTCGGAGATTTGACACATTGCCAGCTTCTAGTGAAAACAATAATGTGAGGTTTGAATCGCTACTGGGATAGAGTAAGATATCGCTTGGGGAGAAAGCATCATATTCGCTGAATGGTAAGCTGCTGTTGTGGTAATGGAAGTCTGCAGTCTCAGTTATTGGGAACTGCACTTGAGGTGGCAAATGGAATGAGCAGTCCAACGAGCAGGAGACCTTGGATTCATCAGAAAATACCAGTTCAAGCTCTCGACGTATGAGGTTTTCGGACAATTCTTCCACAGGTCCCGATAATTGTGCGTAAGAGCAATCTACAACTTGTTCGTTAAGAACAAACTCAAAGCGAACATATCAATAGGACTGCCCGTTCCGTTTGTCGCAGAATGTGGACATAATATTACATTGATTTAAATCCGGCGACATCAGCATCAACATGATTTGTAAACCTTTACTCCTATTTATATCCACCGCAGCAAACTTTCAATTAGGGAACTCTGCACAAGATTACTATCTCCTTTCAGGGTCCTCACGTTTTTACTATACTCAAAACGGCCTCAACTATTCCTGACACATACACAAGCGCTTTTTTATCTACATCCATTATACTTGTGCATTTATTCCTTGTAAGTAAATAGCGGTATTGGCCATCGGACATACTATTACAACTATCCCAGCATTTGTGGCAATTGGGCAATTTTTTTTTCAAACGACTTGAGCGAATAATCGCATTAAAGACAATCTTCCGGCTTAGTTTTTCCCAATATGTTTTAATAAAGTTACCATGCCCGATGATATGGGGTAAAGCTCAAACATCTGCTTCTCTTTTTCTGAGAATCCCTTAGGACTCATTATTCCAGGTAAATCTAGCTTTTATGCTAAAATATGTCTAGCACAATATTGACTTTATGACTCGTCACATTTGCATTGAGATTTTTCTTATATTCAAGCCATTTATCGCGCCCTTGGGACATCTTGAAATGCACGATAGTATTTTAGCAAAATAAAGCAAGGAGAGTAGGCTGCTTCCTGTCTAATGCGTCCAAAACATAGATTAGGAATTTTACGAATATTGACTAGTGTGGCGCAATGTGCTATATATAATTTCCTCGTACCATATTTGGTCTAGGATAGTTGTTACTAACTTTTCTCACTCTCCCACTTTGGCCCCCGTCTTGTTATTTCTTCAAAAGTTACACAGATTTTGAAAAGCAATTTATGCTCTACCGGGTTTACTCTACAAATGTCCTATTTATATTCTTCTTCAAAATATCATTCCCTTCGATTAGATCTGCCTCAAGTTTTGGTGTAATTGGTAAATAATTAAGAGTACCTCTCACCATACAATCGAAGAACTATAGAACTACCAAGGTACAAAAGCTACTTCTACGCTTGCGCACTGCTACAACACAACTAGCAATCTTTTCTCATGGAAATACAACATATATGCTAGGAACCACTCTGCGGTGGTATCTGCATCGACGTTCCGAGACAGGTAAAATTTTTCACAACCACGATGCTACCGAAATGTAAGAAATGACGTGCCCAACTTTGTTAGAAAGCAAAGGTGTTTAACACTGACAACATCCATACAACATTCGGGCGAAAATTGTCTGGAACGATCAGATGTCGCTAGAGCGTCGGTTACCGAATCACACTACTTTGGCCGACCATTGCAGTTTACAGCAAACGTTGGCATTTATCCTACAACAGTTAAACAAAGGTAGAGGAGGGGTATTTGGGCATGGGGGTGTGCAGTTTTGAGTGTTCCCTTAAACCATAAAACTTTGCAAAACTCATGGAAACGTTGAGCTTAATCGCATGATAGCCGATTAATAAAATCCCTGTATAACGATTGTTTCTCCTGCGAATTGAAGCACCACAACCGTTTTGTCTATTGCCTACTGCTGTTCCTGCCATTGCTGCTTTGTGTCTTCCAGAATATAATGTATCGCGCTGTTGTCTTGAAATGGCAGTTTTAACCAATACTTGCGGTTTTGCTCTTCAGCAAAGGAATACGTGAATAAACATCAATGGATTTTTTCATATGAATGTGTAGCAAAATAGTAATAAGGGCCTCTTTAAGACTTAGAAATAATCAGGCAAAATTTATGTCCCAAATTCGGGGAAGCTATATTGTTGCAAGCATGATCTATCGTTTCAAGTTGGTTAGGACAATAGAACCGATGCCATCCTAGCAATCGAGCTGTAGCTTAACTGTCTCAGTTTTTCTCCTCTGCCTGAATAATCAAGGTTCTCCGAGATAAACTGCAAGCATTCAAGACCACCGATCTCGTTCCACTTATCTAATACATACGTTGTATACATCTCAGGATACGGGTATTTGCAGTTGCCACGGGGGAAGCGGCGTGAAGGTTCCTAGAGCGATAGCGAAATAAAAACAAAGTTGATGGATCAAAAGACACACAGGCGATGGGATCCATTGACTGTAACAGACAGCCGGTCTCAAAAGACGTTGTAGGCTCTTTGAATGCAAACTCAGCAACGTCAAACCCACCGCCAACCAACAAGACAGCCTACATTAGATTGCTCGACGCGGAGAAAGATGACATATGCAGCAAAATTTATGAGCATTGTGTTATATGTGAATAGAAAATGGGATGGATAGAATCCTTTGATACTGTTGGATATCTTATATTTAATTCAACTTGTTTGCCTATTTATAATTATTCGATTTCTGCAGGATTGTAATTAGTAAATGGTCTTCTTGGCGATAGGTGCATGATTTATAAGTGTAATAACTACGGTATAGTAATGTCACCTTGTCTTCACCCTCGGTGATAGACCTCTGCCTTAAAGAAGAGGTGCAGTCGGTATTCCAAACTAGGGGAGTTTACTGTAAATGGAAACACGTTAATTCCGATCATCCTGTTCATGGAACACAAGTATTAGGAAGTCACACTACGACAGCAACGTATACCAAAGTATTCAAAGAGAAAAAAGCCATCTAACAATTACAACGGAATATATGTTTCACTATTCTCTTGTTTTGAAGTGAATTTTGAAAATAAAGTTCGTTTCTGTAGGCTGCCATAGCTAGCAACTAGGTTTTCTTGGCATGGCTTCAAATCTTTTCTTAACAAAGTTAGTGCCCAACCCGTATTTGCCAGAGCTAATGCAAGAACCATTTAAATTGAGTCAGGTATGCAGTCAAGTACTGTAATGTTGCGCCCTGAGCTAGTCTGAGTTTGATTGTAAAATCATTGGGATGAAGGTCTTACTTTAGGTTCGCTATCTCCCAGTTTCCGTAATCTGTGAGGTTGTCGACCCTATGGTCTACAGATAATTAACAATATTTGTGTGTTATGAAAATCTAGCATAATTGTGGATGTTTTTTATGAAATTTAACATTGTCTCGCCAAATAATCTGGTGGTATTACGGAAGTGTTTAGAATGGCATTTTGCTGCTTTTATTTACTTTCATTCATTATCACCTCAAAACCCCTTTGCAGTTCCTGCTGTAGTTCATAAACTGACAAAACGCTATGAGGGAAAGAATCGGCCATCGTAAGGTAAAGTAGCATTTAATTCCAATTTATATTCTGCTCTTCCCTTTTATCACCCGGAAGAGCAGATCTTTTCTATCAACGAGACGAGAATTTATCAAACGAAGCTAAAGGGTTAAGGGTCGGTTGGCTTAAGATAACTGGCTGCACGATAGGTAATAAATACCGTCCTTTGCCTAGAGAGTGATAGTGGCTCAAGCATTTTACTGAGATTAGCATATTAGAATTGCACCTCTCTTCCATGCAGCCATCATTATCTGACAATTGGCGTCATTTGAGACCTTTTTATCAGTGACAAGATAACCGTTTTCAAACTCCGCGTGCAACATCCGCTTTTTTTTGCGCAGAAAAAAAGAAATGTATTGCTTTTACCTTGTCTAGCCAACGAGAAATGGGTTGCACATCTTGTAGTGCCCGAACTTGTCTTTTTTTTCTTTTAGATTCTTTCTAAATACAAAGAGCAGTAACCGTACTACATCAATTGCATCATTGATACTTGGTGACTTGTGTCAGAGAGGGAGAGAGAGAGAGAGAAAGCCCCAATCCGTTTTTCTCACGGGCAAAAACCGAGAGATCAGGCTTGGACCAGTCACAGAGCGCTGTTGAGCTGGGTTGCCATGGATGCGGAGCGGGATTGGGAATTCGTGCGTCAGCATGATAACCCAACCAACATCTTTTTTCCCTTTCATCTATCAACGTCCTTTCTCTCTTTTTTCTCTTTATCTTCTTACCCAACCTTTTTGTAAATTTTCTCTTTTCATTTTTCTTCTTTGTTTTTCCAAGTGCTCTGAATAATCTCTGGACATGCCGCCCGGTAATGATAACACCGACTACAGCTCGATTCCGTTGATATCTGAACGGCCACAAAAGGTAACGATTTTACATATCCCAAATGTCCCTGTCTTTTTTTTTCCTCCTTTTCCCTTATTCTCTCCTTGACTTTCTGTTTTCTCGTCCCCTTTTCTTTTAGAAACAGCAAGTAAGGAGGCGTGTCGTGATAGGAACCATGGTTGCAGTTGGTGTCGTTAGCGTGATCCTGATAGGCTATCTGATAACTCCGTTTGCTGCAAAACCAGGTGAAAACAGAGTCAAATATGAAAAAGAGGAGAGCTAAGGGGGGGATAAGGGAGAGAGAACGACAAAAGAACAAAAGACAGAAACTTACCGATAGATCGGTTATCCTTAGTGGACCGTCGAAAGAATGTGATCATGATGATTAGTGATGGATTTGGTCCTGCCTCTGAGACGTTTGCCCGTCAGTATCACGGTTGGCGCGAGAACTTGTCACCCCGAGAGAACCTTCTTCCGCTTGACAAGATCCACGTGGGCCACAGCAGGACACAGAGTTCGTCGAGTCTTGTTACAGACAGCGCAGCGGGAGCCACAGCATTCTCTTGCGCTTTAAAGTCGTACAACGGCGCCATCGGTGGTAAGTTCTATCGGAGAATAATCCTTCTCGTTTCCCCCCCCTTTTTTTTTCTCTTGTTCTGTGTGTCTTACGGTTGTCGGTTTGTAGTGGATCCCAGACAGGTGCCCTGTGGTACCGTGTTGGAATCTGCGAAACTCCAGAAGAACATGCTGACTGGTCTCGTGGCAACTTCGCGTATTACACATGCCACGCCTGCATCTTTTTGTGCTCACGTTATCGATCGAGATATGGAGAATGAAATCGCCGTGCAGCAAATTGGCGAAACACCTCTTGGCAGAACCATTGATCTGATGTTTGGTGGTGGTCTATGTGAGTTTCAGAGCAATAAAACCGAGGGAAGTTGCCGGGCGGATGATCGGGACCTGCTGCAAGAAGCCAAGGATAACTATGGTTGGGAAGTTTACACAACCCGATCAGAGTTCGATTCTCTTACATCTGCGACAGCACCTTTGCCTCTTATGGGATTATTTGCTTCTCAGGTAAACAAAGCGATAAAACAAAAGCGTGATTTTTTTCTGACACATGTCCTGACGACGTGACTCATGCAATACATACATCATGTAGCATATGTCCTACGAAATGGACCGAATTCCGTCAGAACAGCCGTCTTTAAAGGAAATGACACAAAAGGCACTTGCTATCCTTGAAGAGGCTACCAGAGGTTCCGATCATGGCTTCTTTTTGATGATCGAGGGAAGCCGTATCGACATGGCAGGTCATACGTAAGTTTTTTTTTCTATTCGTGTATCGAAGCCACTGGATCAGATAACCAAATGTCCCTCTGCCGCTTTCCTTTTTGTTTTGTTTAATAGAAACGATCCTGCTGCTCATGTTCATGATATCTGGCAGTATCATCAAACGGTTGAAGTTGTCAAGCAGTTTGTAAACGAACATCCAGGCACGGTTGTCATTTCTACCAGTGACCATGAAACGGGCGGCTTATCACTTGGAAGACAACTGACTGAAGATTATCCCGAGTACAAATGGTAAAGATAGTTAGAGATAGAGAAACGTTCTTTGTGTGAAAAGAAGGCAAATTTGTTGATGGATCGATTCCCTTTTTCTTTCTTTTTTTTTATTCTCTCAGGAACCCTGAAGTCATTAGCCGAGTCCAAAACTCTTCCGAAGTTCTATCCCTTGCGTGGGCAGATGCACTACAGCGTGGCACTGCTACTAAAGAGTATCTTGTTGATGAACTCATTTCTGCCGGACTGGGCATCAATGACCCAACAAAGTATGAGATCAACCGAATTTTCGCATGGCAAGACAGGAACAAGACCACAGAAGAGCTTGCATGGTTGTTTTCAGATATGGTTAGCAAACGTGCATTGATTGGTGTAAGTTGTAATCGTTTGGAAGTTACACCTGGTGGAACTCATGCAGAGAATAGTGGACCACCCATGGACATACTGCGGTGGATGTGAATCTTTATGCCCATGGCGTTGGAGCCGAGAAACTGCGAGGAAGCCATGAGAACATTGAAATTGGAGATTTCATTGTGGATTATCTCGATCTGGATCTTAACTCCATTACCAAAAAGCTGAAGTCGTAAGTTTATGATGGATCAAACCGGTCAATGAGGAAATCTTACTAACGTTTGATACGCTTTTCGCTCTTCTCATTTTACATAGAGATGACGCTTTTGGTCAGCGCGTCGGGAAGAATAAGATGAGAATACAAGCCAGATCTAACTATCACGGATAAACTTGCTTCAACCTTTCTTTTAAGAATAAATTGCATTCAATGCACTCATAAAACATCCCATTTTCATTCCCTTTTTCCCGCTTTTTCAGCGGAATATAAATCCTCATCACTTTGCAACATAAAAAAAAAGCTTATAGCATGGTATTTTGGGTTGATGTGAAGATAGCTTTAGTAGTACGAAAATAGTTATTCAGTTCGAAAGTATATTCCATAATGTTAACATGCGCAACCGTTGAAATCCTTGGGATGATCACTGTCGATACGGATAGGGTCGTTGATATCGCTAATAATAATAAAATAAGAAAGCTAAGTTGACACCTATCTTTATCAATAGGTTCTCTCGCCACTTGCCTGTACCTATATAGTAAATGGCATACAGGTGAGCATATGATCTTATTTCCCTCATCATCCCCACTGCACATGCCAAACCCCTAAAATAAAACCTTCACTTACAGTTCCACATCCGTTTCTTGTTGAAGTGCGTTTTTGGCGATGGTCTGGAAAGCCTGTTCGACGTTGATGGCTTCCTTGGCCGAAGTTTCAAAGTATCTTTATCCGATTTTGTTAGTTTTAGAAAGCGAACATCATAGACAATTTCGAAATAGAACTATTGCCAGTGAAAACTTACGGAATATTGCCTTTTGCTTGGCAGAATGACATGGCACGTTTTTGAGAGACCATGCGTTTGGATTCATCGACGTCAATCTTATTGCCCAATACCACAAACGGGAAATTGTCAGGGTCGCGTGGTGAGGCCTGGACCAAAAATTCATCATGCCATTGACCTAATATACAGGAAGATATAATCTTGTGTCAATGTTGCAAGCTTCTAGTAGGCAGAAATTTGTAGATAAAGAAAGCGAGAAATGTTTCTTTTGTCTCTCTCTTTCTCTCTTTTCTTTTCTATCCTATTTCCAACCTAGTGATTCGTAGCTCTTGTTGTTATTCACATCGTAGACCAAGACACAGCAGTCTGCTCCGCGATAAAAGGCTACACCCAATGACTGAAATCGTTCTTGACCTGCCGTATCCCAAATCTAAACTCGAATTTTTTTTTTTGGTTTTTGTTTGATGTGAATATAGAATACCGCTTGGCCCTAATTCTTTTGAAAAGCGCTTACCTGCATGGTCACTAGTTTGTCGTCTACCATGACCTCCTTTGTTAAGAAGTCGGCACCAATCGTAGCTTTGTACTGGCTGCTGAATTTCTTATTCACATACTGGTTCATCAACGATGTTTTGCCAACACTGCCATCAAGAAACGAAGATGGATTGAGTTCAATGCAAGCTCCTTTTTTCCGATGTCTCATGCCATGTCCGTTTTTTTTTTTTTTTACCCGCTATCACCAAGAATGATAACCTTATAAAGAAAGAAAAGTTCGGTTGTTTTAGTGTTCCACTTTCCTCGGTGCAATGCAGCAGGTCATCAGGGACAACCTCGACGTACCTTAAGCAAGACTTTCTTACGAGTAGCCATATTTCCCAAAGTATACTAAGATAACAAACGAAGAAGACAAAAAAAAGACAAGAAAAAAGAGAGCGAAGCTGGCACATTTCGACGTAATCCTTAGCGGTACTTCAAATTTTTCTTCATTACAGGCATGGTCACGGAGCCCATAATTTCAAAAGGCCACGGTTGGCATTTACTGTTGTCGGTTAAGCGACAGAAATGTAAATCAACCCTTGTGTTCAGTTTTGGATTATTCTCGGTTGCCTTTTCCCCGTTTACTGATGACGGATTATCTTGCATATAAAGTTTAGGAGAAGAAAGAAGGCATTCGGCCTCTCCTGTCAAAAAAGGAAAGTCATCCAGTCATACGGAAGAAGCAGCTTTCGGGTTTGTTCTATGATTTACATTAGTTCGGGACGAAACGCTTTTTGCTTGCAATAAACGGGGATTAGGGGGAATCAGAGTAACTGTACGAATCCACTAAAGGACTTGAAACTTTGCCACTAGTAATCTAGGTCATTGAAGTGCAGCCATTGCTGCAATTTCTGCAAAATCTGAGTTTATTGATCTCTCTCGCTTACCGAGAGCACAGTCCATGTAACCATGTTTTCCTTCTCCTATAGAACTAAATGTTGCCTCGTTATATTATCCAGCTTTGAAATCCTGCTAAATTCTATGTTATACTCTCTTGCTCATCGGCTTGTTTCCAATGTATTAGAGATGTAAATAAGAAATTATTTACTGTACAATGCGTTCGTTATATGAGTAGCCTACTCTATCTTCTTTATTTTTCTTTATTTGGAGACGTAGGCTAGACCATGAGGTTTTTTTTGGGTCTAACCTCCTTTTATCATCTTAGTTAATTCAGTGAAAGGACCCTGCATTTTTTTTTTATTTTTTCATTTCTGAGTTCTACACTTATATACATGGGATTAAAACTCCTTGAATGCACATACACATACACACATAAACAAACTGTACACATGCGCGCACAAACATCAAGACATGCACACACAAATACACGCACGCTCTTCTCTTTCTTAACCCTCCCCCCTTTTTTTTCTTTCTGGATTTACGCACGCCTTTTTAATCACTTGGATGTTGATCATCTATATTCAGATACATACGCACGCACTCACTCATTCACTCACTTGCTGAAATTCACTCACTCCCATTCCATGTTTTTTTCTATTCTTTTTTTTCTCTCTTCTCCTTTTTATAATTTAAAAATGCAGCCTCCTTTTTCTTAAGCTTTTTTTTTAAATTGCACATATAAACAAACGAAGCAAATCCGAAAAATAAGAGAATATTGTTCTTTTCTTTTCTATTTCTTATTCTTTATTGTTTCCCAAATGTCAGCTAAACTTACCTTCTCAAACCCTTTTCACCCGGCCCATTATCCCATGACAATGCATCCTTCCTGGTCCATGTATCCGTGCGGTGATAGTAACAACAAGAATGAAGAGAAAGAGGATGATGATGATATTCCTCTCAGTCAGGTCCTAATGCGACATCCTTCCCGGTCTTTGTTGGATGATACTTCGGATGAAGATGATGAAGACCTTGTACCCATTGCTGCACTTCAAGGCGATCGGAAATATGGTCGTTCGGCCGCGGAAAAATACAAGGAAAGGGTCCGAGGCAAGTTAGATCATGATGCATCCTTGCAGGCGAATCATCGACGACGTTCCTATGAACCCGCACGTGTAACCCATCCGGCCGTACGCTCCTCTTTAGCCATGCGATCCATGTCCCTCCACCATCCAAAATCCTCTGGTTCGTTCCGGGATCATCGTAGTCACCATAGCAGTAGTATGAACAGCAGCAGCGCTGCCGATGAGGACGAGGAGGATGACGACGACGAGAACGATACGGATGATGACTTACCATTAGGAGTCGTCGTTCCACTCCCATCCGCAACAGGTCCTGCTCCTCCTCTTTTTTCCTCTTTGAAATATCCCCTTTACCCTCATCAGCATCCTCATCACCGTGAACAACCACAGTTGGGATTCGCTGAGAGTTTGCAACATGCATTCGAAGCTGTCATGCACCGACATTAAGGCCATGCACATTTTTATTATCCCCTCTCTCTCTATATTACTTACTACTATTACTACTTTTATATTATTGTTCTATGAAACAAAACTTTCCATTTAAAAAAGTTTTTGTGTATACTATGTTTCTGTTTCTTTCTTTTTTTTTCTTCTTCCTCTTCCTCCCTCTTTTCTTCCCGTTAGACACCGAAACAGAAAAAAAAAGGGAATTGCGGGAAAAAGTAAGATAGAGAGAGATAAAGAATGATGAGAAACAGGGATGCGGGAGTTATGGACATTTCGTTGGGGATTTTTTGCATACAACGCTGATCAAACCATTCTCTTCCTTTCCCCTTCTTCCCCGAACTCCTTTCTCTTTCTATCTCTGTCTTTCTTTCTTTGGATGCATGCTCATCTATTCCCCAACCCGAGAAACGAAAAAAAAAAAGAAACCCATTTTTGGCATTCAATCCAAAGAGCTTATTATTTCTCTTCTTTCTTTTGTATCAGAAATTTCTTCTTCATAAAATAAACTTTTATCTCTATGGAAAAAAAATTTGCGAACTTTTTGTCGTGTGGAAAATAATAAGGGTCCATGGATCGAATGGCAGCCTCTCCTTTCTCTCCATAAGAAGAAGAAGAAGAAGAAGGAAGAGATCATTGTCCTGTCTTTCGTTTTCTATATAAAACATTAACCAAAAGGAGAGAAGTGCTCAAGGACTTTTACATGACGTTACATTTCCCTGTACCTTCAACACTCTGTCAAATCGCATTGATCGAGAAAAGGCTAGTAATAGAGTGTACTTACCTCATCTGAATACCTGCCCAGTGCTAACTGTTAGTTTTCCATTTATCTCTCTTTCTTTTGGCATGCGGTGGTATGATGCCATCATGCAGTGCGAATACCTTTTTCTCCCTTTAAACCCTTTTTTTTTGCTGTTGTCTCCAAAAATGTGTGTTACTTTATTTCTATTGCAGGCTTCAAATTGCGGAAAATGACGAGTTGGAAGATAACATTTAATCTTGAAGCAAATAGAATGGATGATCCAAGAGAGAATATAAACAGTTTCAATGGAGAGAGAGAGCATGGGGTTCATTTCGCCATCGTGACGGCGTGGAACTGGCAGAGAAGCAAAATATAATGAAAACTATAAACTTTTCATTCCTTGATTTCAACTTCATTGTGTGTTAGTGCCCCGTGCAGTAACGAATGGGTCAGATCCCGGTTGAGATGTGCTCTCCAAAAGGGACGATGTATCTTTCTCCTTGTTTTCTCTTTTTCTCTTTTCTCCCGCTCAAAACAATGCAATGGATCCATTACATCATAAAAACAGCTCCATGAGCTAAAATATCCGGACTTCCTTTCGTAGCTTTAGCCATCGAACCAATGGATCCATTTTAAAAAAAAATTGAAATCGCTTACTCCCTCTTTTGTCTCCCGTTCGAGCATAGAGTCAAAAAAGAAAAAGACGTTGAAATTTTCTTCCCCAATAAAGAAGACCAAATGATAAAAGAGATTACGCTTTTTGTGTCACTACTCTCGAAATGCCTCATGAAAGAAATTGTAAATAAAACGAAATAAAAGAAAAGCCAATGATTGTTCTTGCTTTCGCTGCTTTGTTCTTTGTTGTTGTCGTTGTTGTTGTTTGGTTCAATTATATCCGCTATCATCACGATATTTACTTGGTCGCTTGTCTTGTTCTTTCGAATTAGACTTGAGTTGTTTCCACAAAGTCGTTTTCTGCATATGTGCCTTGCACAGTTTATCACGAGCACCTTGGAGTCGTTGTAAGTATTCATTGCTGAAGTTGATATTCTCTAATAACAGTTCGCGTACGCGCCGCACCGCCTCGATGGCTTCTATATCCTCTCCTGAATTACTGCTTTCTTTTTCATCTCCTCCCCCTTCTTCCTCTTTTCTTTTCCTTTTCTCCGGTGGACGTTCGAACGTGAGATCGAGATAGCGAGGGTCGTCCTGATGAAGAATGGCACTCAGTCTGCTCAGAATTTTGTTAAAGTTCTTTTCACTCTCGATAAATTCCATAGCACTACGGGCTAACGCTTCAATCTGACGTGATTTGAGAATACGATGAAGTGCTGGTCGACGGACGATATCGGTAGGTGATTCAATTGGACTCAAAATGTCTAACCAACCGTCTATATTAGCAAAAACAGAAACAAAAACATTTCCTTTCTTTTCAAACCTTCAATATTAATCAAGGAATATGGATCGCTTTCCTCATCAGAAATCTCTTCATCCATTCTCTTTCGCTTTCGTTTGATCACTGTTCGTGTCTTGCCCGCATTGGTATACTTTGATTTGATTCATAGTAAGTTTCATTTTCATGTTTAGACTTCCACCCCCGCCCTTCCCTTCCGTTGTCTTTTCGCTTACCTCTGTTTCTTCTTGCAATGGTTTAGGAGCGCGCAATTTGTTACCACCGAATTGTGCATCAGAAGTAGCCCATTTCTTCAGTAATCACATAAAAAAGACAAAAGTCAAGGATAAGTCTAACTAAGCAACAAAAAAAAAGCGAGTCCGTTTTATGTCTTTCTCATTAGAGAAAACACATGGGCATAGGATTGGAAAAAAAAGGATATGTTTATAGCCACGGTTATGAGGAACTAAGCCAACTTGATCGGAATCACTGTCTTCATTCTCCTGTATCCATTTTGCAGCGGCCGGCACTGAACTGAGAGAGGGCAGTGTTGTGTTGGCGGAGGGGTTAGTCGCTGCCGTCGCCGTAGTATTGGGAGTCGTAGAGAGGGTCGTCATGGAGTTAGCTGTAGATAATGGTGCTGGTGGTGTTGATGTAGCAGTAGCGTCCATGGATTGCCTGGTTGCAATTATAAAAAAAAAAAAAAAAAAAAAGGGAGAATAAAAGAAAACGGAAAAAAAACCGCAATACGCAACACAGACACGCAAACTCACATATAGACTCCGAGGCATATGTTCTTGTGTGCCTTTACACACTTTGGTATGTGACTTTGTACTGGGGATAAAGATTTACGCTTTGCTGGGTATGAAATGATTTTTGTCCGTCTTACTGGTTTATTCAAAAGTTTTTGAAGAATTCATCCAAAATTGTTTGAAGATTTGGAGATGAAAGTTATAAAGAATTTACCAACAACTGTTAGTATCCTCTGTTAAAATGTGATAAAAGGCTTACCGATTTGAACATCTAGAGAAGATAAGCATTAGCAAAATAACACTAACGGGAAACATTGCCTAATACACTTACCGTAACAATCTAAATCCCAGTTGGGGAACCCGCGTTTGCAGCGGTGATATTGGTTCGAGTTTCGTCTGGGCACGGGTCGACTGAATACAGCGGGTCGGTTTCCAGTAGATCATACTGATACGGCGATTTCAAAAAGATTTTTGGCGGCATTAACATCTCGATTCCACAGGGTACCGCAGGTTTTACAGTCCAGGACACTGTGGTGAGTAACGCCATCCAAAGTCTTAAGTTTCGTCAAAGTTCTGCTATGGCACAAGTTGCATATCTAGGTATGATTACATGAGGTAAAAACGATTGCAATATAGTATGATGAGTGTTTACCTGAGACGATAGGTACTCGTCTATGGTCACAACAAGGACTTGGTAATTTTTTTCTTTTCGTTTAAGGTTCTTCCAAAGCTGACCCACAACTCCTAGCGGATGTCCTTTATACTTCATTTGACCTTTGCCAAACATTCCGCTGCCGAAAACAACAAGAGGCATCTTGCCATGATTATTAAGCTTTACTTTTGTTTTCTTCCAACGAGGGAGTCTTCGATTGCTGGTTGTCGACCCAACAGCGGATTCTGGGTTCATACTAAGACAGTAACAAACATATTGCTCGTTAAAAACCTAGACATAGAGAGATAAAATATTTTACTTACACTTCTACACCTTGAGTAGCATTGCTCGCTTCATCCTGGCGTTCCCTTGCTCTCTTCTCTTTTCTCTCTCACGATTTCTTGATCTTTCTTTTCTGCTTCTCTTTTGTTTTTGTCCTCTTTCTACGATTGTACTTCTTTCCACCGTGCACGAAAATATTGGCTATTTCCTCTCGCGCCCGTTGTCTGCCCTGGTAATTGTGGAAACGAGAATGACCGCGGCCAGAGTGATAGAACCTAAAAATCGCATCTCGATGCATAAAAAAATAATTCGCATATTTGGAATATTGGTCATTTTCAGTTGTCTTGCCCGTAGGAAACTTGGACTCAATGTCTTTGATGCCGGTTGCCTGTTTATCTTTGTCTAAGGCATGGTTCCTACGACTTGACCCAGTGACAGCGTAATATTCTGCAGTGGAACATTTTCTGATTTCATGCTGGTCCGCGCCATGACCGAAAGAGGCAGTGAATTGGTATCCAATGCCTGGATCCACCGCAACAGGTCGGTAGAATTGGCCAACTTTGTCAGTGTTCATATCTTGGAGCCTGATTTGTTCTTCTGAATGGCTTTGGGTGCTTTTCGCCCGGGAGAACTGGAAATGAACTGAGAACCCGTCTGTCATTATTTGATTACGAAATAGTTGCTGATTGTCTCTCCTGTGCTAAATGTTAGTTTGGGGCCATAGTCAGCTGCATAATAGTATGTTGTACCTTCCGAAAGCATACTTCTCCAGATCGAAGCACTGGTTAAACAAATTGAAGTTTGCTTCATATTTATCAGTTGATTCATGGTTGTTGCTGGGTCGATGAGCTGACGAAAGTATCTGCAGTGCGTTACCGTTAATTGTTACAAATCTCCAGCCGAACGAGGGAAGGAGGACCAGAGAAAACAGCCTTGGCGGCGTGATGCTTTGTTGGCCATCATCTTGAATTCCGGCTAAACCTATGAGAGCTGAAGCTGCCTCGGCTTCTCGATGCGCCAAAGTGAAGCTTTGTAGTATGAATCGGAGCACAGGAATATATGAACCAGGAGAAGCAGACAGATCCGCTGGACGACAAGGACCGTGTATGTGATGACTGAGCTCATCCAACACTGTCTTCGCAGCATTCACTGCACGAATATATACTATGCTTACTGATGTTGTCGGCCAGTGCGGCTCACCATCAACGATGACTTCAACTACGTAATCCCAACAGATTGCTTTCATTTGAGCTTTGGTAAGCTCCTATGTAGAACATAAGTTTTACTGCAACACATTTATAGAATTCATACTGGAAGAAGCTGCCTGAATCGATGTATGCAATAAGCAGCAATGCGGTTATTGAAGTTCTCGACTATATGATTCGTTAAGCTGTCTGCAACGTGGTGCATGCGGCTGCAAGAGCGTCACTGTATCCGACAAATCCTCGTAGAGGATAAACTATTTCTGGATGCTGTTGGCTGAATGTGCCCCAATGTATACGCACGCTTGGAGGAAATTTTGTGTTCTTGTTCGAGATCGCTCTCCCAAGTACTAACTGGCAGACACTGTACCAGAAATTTTGCGAGAATATGTAAACCGGAATCTCTGTTTCAGCATTGTTAATGACGTATCCGTTTACAAAGATCTGCGCTCGGCAAATGACCTCGAACGAAGCTACATAGCTCAATAATCTTGCGGTGCAACTGGTCACGGTGCTCGGCGCGAACAACTGAATCAAATGGGACCACCCTTGTGTACGTTTCGCTACTGGAAGCAAAAGTTTCTTGAACCTTTTCTTTAATAGTCGGAACGTGATTCTCGCATTGAACCGATCTTGCTGTTGTGTGTCCCGTGTGCCCACAAGAACTACACACCGCTGAAGAAGTCGATGGATTTTTGTTTGCCCGATCGCGCTCGACTCTTTCGCGCTTCTTTTGTCTTTTTGTCTCAATGTTGTCTTCAATGGCTTTTCTCTTCCCTGTTAGAAATTACGCGATTAGGGCTTTGACAATGGTCAATCTGCTTCTTTTGTACCATGTGCTTTTGACAAGGGGCATTCGCGACTTCTCTTTGTCTTTTGCCCAAGGGCCCCGCAATCTCGACATGTAGCTATGGATATGCAGTGTAAGATCAATGAATCTCATATATCAGCAACATACCTTGTTGTGCTTCGGCTTCCTCTGCTTCTCGCTGAAATTTTCGTATTACTTTTTTAATAAGCGTGTACAAAATAGGAGGGTAAAGGGGCAGACCAAGCGAAACTAGAATTATTGACAAGAGGAGTAATGAATTTATTGGTAAGAGAGGGTAAGAGAAGTGGAATAAAGAGTTGCATAAGGGGGAAAACAGAGAGGCATCTAAGTTTTGACAACTCTCGGAGTCTGATAGTGAGTCACTTCGATCACTGTTCAATTGACAACATCTTCATAAACACATCATCTAAGCCGTTGGAGAAAACGCGGAAACACCGTTTCTTCGAATAACATATAAGTACCAAATCTATGTATTATTTTAACTTATAATGTATTATTTCGTTTAGCAGCTTAAGCATGAATATGAGTAAAGACTTCCATTCTAAGTTGAACTTATCTTTGCCTAAAACATAATGACGATATGTATACGAAACTGATCAATCCCACTAACTGCAAAATACACAGGTTACCTAATGCACACTTAATTTTTAGTCTTTCGCAATTTAAAAGAGGCACGGAAAAAAAACAGTTGCAGAATGCTGGATAAACTGGGAGAATCCTATTACAAAGCTTGATTGGACTCCAGGCACACGGCTTCTTGAGTGTAGACATCTACTCATTTCTATTTCTTCTAAGGTCTCTCTTTGATATGACAGGCTGCTTTGAGAGCTTCCGCAAAAATGTTTATTACGGTTGACTGGGATATGGAGCACTTTATGTTCAACTTTTACATACGATTTTTTGGGTTCGGTACGTTCATTCTGTTGTTTCCATCACAAATACTATTGACCTTTGATAAGCGAGCTGGATCCCACTTCAAGAATCAGATAGAATGATATATTTTAGACTCAAAGTCTTCCATTTTACTAGTTGTCTTCCACTTTCTCCTTTTTATCACATTACGGGCATGGTTAGCGTTCCTATATATGAAATGACTCCTCGAATTTTTTCACCATACGGCGCAGTTATGAGCGATATATCACGTAATTGAGTAAGCTAATATGGTAGCATAATTAATAGCTTCGTAATTATCTAGCTTGTGAGGTAATCCGCAGGACATTGAGAGCGAGGATCAGCACTTTGAGAATCATGGTTTCTTTTAAGCAGCATGTAATCCTCCTCGTATGTGTTAATACTCTGTAATTCAAGCTATTTACGTTGAAAATTACTACTGAGTTTGTTTTCTTGTTGTAAACAATATCTTTGATAAGGTTCAAGCTTTACTTATTGTCTTTCTATATATCATACAGGTACTGGCTTTTTGCATGACACAAACAAAATCGGCTACACTATTTTTGCTGAGATTTTCCCATATCCTCAACTGTTTTAAGCATTGGGTTGTTTAGAACCATCTTATAATAAGTAGGATGGTTATCTATGACTTTGGGACGTAGTTGCACTTGCCTCTCAACTAGAACACGCTTTTGATTCAAAATCTCTTATTGCGAATTTTCAAAGTTTGATTAGATGATTCTTCAAAAATTGACTCTCCGAAAATTCAAACAATTTTGGGTGGGATCTTCAAAAACTTTTGGAAAAACTCTTAGTGCCGCCATAGTGGACGTCAGTCGCAGAAAGCTGAATACCACAGTCGAGCAAAAAGCTTCAGAAGGAGATCTCAAAAACAAAAGTTGCTGGTACAAACATTGGATCTCATTTTGTCTTTACTCTTTGTCCTTCTTATCTTTATTGGACCGAAAGACTCATGTATCTTTCGTAACACATATGATAGCTTCTTTTTTTTTTTAGGAAAGGGAGAAAGAGAAAGAAAATCAATGTCTTTGCTGGTTCGGATAATTGGTTAAATCCGTCATCCAAAGGGCATCAAATAAATCATATTCAAAAACCAGTAGCTTGCACATCCGTTAACAAACGTAAACGTCCGGAGAAAACGTCCATATAAGGAACAAAGCAGTGCGTTTGCATGCAATGCTTATGTATCATCCAAATGTTTTGTCGTTGCATGAGACGAAACACATCGGTTCAAAGGAACTTATACTTTCCATTTACGTATATTACATTCCGATCGTTGGACAAATGCAAGCTCTGTCGTTTGGGTCCTTCTAATACTAAAACAAAGGGATTGACCTTTTTGTGAAAGCAATGGTTTCCTTTTTCTTTTACTAGCGGATTTTGGTCTTATTTTTAATGAAAGGTGAGAGATTAAACAGCGACATCAGCAGTAGCTTGTGCACTAGGTGCTGCCTCGCGTCTTCGGATGGCTGATGCAAGAACCTGCGACCGGAAGGATGAACCCTTGGTACGTTCGATAATCTGCTGATATACTGAGGTAATGGGTGTGTTCATGATAACCGTATTCTAGGAAGCATCATATTAGTCCCGGTGCGTCTCCTCTTACACTTGAATCAATGCTTACCTCTTCAAAGTCAATCTTGGCGTCCACACGTGTATCTCTGATCAAGTTGACGATCCATTTCTCGCCTTCTTCCTGGTTCAAGTTCAATGTCTGCGACATGTCCCTATCAAAACCAATCAATAAACAAAATTGTCTTGTCATAGGTCTATGACACCTACTTGATATTGATCTTTTGATGGATTCGGCAGTAAGTCTCCGAAATAAATTGTCTAGCATTTTCCATGAAATCCTCCTGAGTAGCAACGAGGAAGAAGTCATTGCTCAGTACTTCCTCGCATTCCTTCAATTTCTTTTGTGCGCCTTCAAAGTCAAAGTGTACGTAAAGAGCTTCGATAAATTCGGTAACGGGATCTCGGTGCTCATATGATTCTTGTTCGATAATCTTCACCAACTCCTTCATTTGACTCTTTCTACGCTTATTGGTAACGACGGCTGTTGCCAAGTAACGCAAAATCCAGGGACAGGAGGTCTGAATAGTGTTGATGTACTGTGGAGCGAAGAACATATCGACAATGCCGTCACGACCTTTAGGATGGTTGAAAAAGACGAACAATGACCAGTGAATAAGCCAAGTGCGTTGCTGAAGCTGATGAAGTGGTGATGCAAAGTTCTGGAAATCTCATGTTAAACTCTTGGCCCGTCTTAAATGCAACACCTCATTTTGTTTTATCACTACCTTTTGATCAATAGCCTCTCTCAGCTTTTGCATTTCTTCCAAGGCAACTTCCCAGTTACCAGTCAAGATTTCAGCTGCCAACTTTCCCCACAACGCAGAAAGACCGGCTTCGGTGTCGGGTGACTAGAAAGCAAAAGACGTTTAATAACCTAGAGATTATTCCCGTTTCGTATCCCTCATTGCATTACCAACACGCGGAAGTGATATAACATATCAGCAGCACCTCCATAATCACCACAGTTGAATTGGAACTGACCGAACTGATACAGGATTCGGATTCTCTCTTCTGTAATCTACATTGCAAAAATGATTGTTGGTTTCTGCTTTCCAGTCAAAATTCGAAATTCCGTTGATCACATTACGTTATGGTTCTCCTTCAGGTACTGCAAGTTCTGTGCCTTGTCATGACGCAAAGCCGCAATCACTTCAGGCTTTTCAAGGACTTCCATGACCTTCTGGGCTTCAGCCTGAAGCTCTTCCAACTGTGAAAGCACCTTTTCTCTCTTTCCAGCGAATTCTACAGAGTAGGACAAGTTGATCAGGGCTTTCGGTAGTGGTAAAGGTAAAACTGAGCTGTACCTTTTGGTGTCTCGTCGATATGATGAATGTTTTTGTATAAATCCACAACAAAGTCGACCATGTTTGTATCGCAAAGAAGATCATACTTTGCTTTGAGCAAATCGTCAGCTGCGTACACCTATTGATGCATCACGATGAGTTTCTTTTCTCTCATATAATCTTTCCAAAAGCACCTTTTTCAATTCCAAGAATTCGAGAAGAGGAAAGACAAGATGGCGGTCCAGGAATGGGATCATTCGCTGGGTCAAGTCATATTTAGCGGCCATGGTGTCAGAGTCAAGGGACAGAGAAAGGACTTGCTAACGATTTTTAAAACGCGAAAAAAAACAAAGCTCGGCGTTTGAATTGCTTTTCGGTGGCTGACGTTGACGAACAGCTGGTCCAACATCGTTTTTATTCGCACCGTTACATGCACTGCGTTTTGTATGGTATGTAAGTCTGATTTTTCACGAGATCACAAATGGACACAGCCATTGACTGTTGTAACTGTGCAGATAATGGTATTTTAAACGGTTATACCTTGAATCCGGATTAGAACCTAAGGTGAACGGAGCTTGAAATATGTATAAGTCAAAGGTTAAAGCTCAGCATAAAGTCATTCTCCTTTCACCCCTACTTTAACACTACCAAAGTAATATGTGATTCTGTCCGATTTATACTGAACCTATCTTTTAAAAGTTTTTTTTTGGTCTGATGAAATCTCGAGATTAATTGAGTACAATTACGGTCTTCTTTTTCTCTTTCCCTTTATTCAGCGCCATGGAAACGCTTGCTGTTATATTATGACGAACTGCTATACTGAGATTAGCAAAAATGCGCTTTATTGTACTATTGCAGTCAGATAATTTTGTTTTTTCTCGATGCACGAAATGTAAGGTCAATATCTTCGTTAGTTTTGTATTTATTTCAAGTTATAATCCGGTTTAGGCAAGTAGGACAAGAGATGGGTGCATTGATCAATTCAAGAGCAATAGCCGATAAAAAAATTTTGCATCTTGCAAACAATTAGCTTTCCTACTCTTCGAACTTGTTTTCCTTGTCTATATATGTCGGGAGCTATGTTAGTACCATATAGACCTTTGTAATGGAATATCAATCGATTGGAATATGGGCACATAGAACTCACAATCACCGGTTGGATGTGTGAGTAATTGCCCATTTAGCTCGTCAACTTATTCCCACATTTACATAGAAAGAATCGTTCTAGATCAAAATTTGACTGTGGTAAGCGTTTCTTTAACATTTCTGCCTGCCATTTGTGTTATAGCCACATCCAATTGCCAAAATAGCGTCATAAATAACAATTTGGTTTGTTATAATCGAGTCGATCAACAATAGCGGAAAACAAAGTTTGCAATGTACAGACATTTATGGTCAGCTTTTGGCTTGATGCTTATTGACTTTTTTAGTATTTCTGTTTAGTGGACTTGCATGGCCGATTTAGCTGGATAGCTCCGCTGGTTTCTCCTAAACTGCCTCGATTACAGTTAAATTGGATCAAGGTGTATATCATTAAATGCTTTTTGCCACCGCTCTTGGGTTGTAGCATAGACTCATGTCAACGCTGAAGTTACGAAGCAGGCTTCATGTTTTTGACTGTTTGGTTAATGTCATCGACGTCACATTGGTAATAAAACCGGTCCCAAAACCAGTCCCCGAGGGGTGAGTTTCACCTCAGCTTTTCGGTTTTCTCTCTTTTTGTTCTTTTTCTTTCTTCACTCTTTTACGTGTACACCATTCAGTCCTTATAACAAAACATATTGCGGATAAAGCCAACGGCCTAAAGACTTCCTCTTTCTTTCTTTAATTCTTTCTCGTTGTTGTCCCACCTTTCTTACTTCTACTTCGCTCAGTTGCAAACTCTGTCATTTCGCCCCTCCACCATATGCTCATTCTAAAGCACAACTCACTCAGCGTCCAAGACTTATTTACTATTGAACGAGTAAGATTTCGACTTTTAAAGTTGCGTCCCCATTGTACTTATTGCTCTTTTTGGTACAGCAACTTGTACGATGGTTGGACAATAAAGGACGGCGTATTAGCCCCGAGCTCAATGTATTGGATCTCAGTCGCACGGACGTTTATGGTCATCTTTTGGGGTTGTTTGCCGACCTCAACGTCTACGATTCACTACGTACAACCCCGTCACAGGTCCTTGATTTTCTTATTGACGTGGATGCTGCCTATTTGGATGCACCCTATCATTCGTTTTATCACGCAGCCGATATTGTGACCATGTTGTACTACCTACTTTATGAAATGGGGGCCATGCGATACCTATCAGATTTGGATGTGGCGACGCTTCTTTTGGCTGCCCTGTGTCATGATGTTGGCCATGTAAGTGAAATGAGGAAAGAAGAAAAAAAAAGGAGTTGGCCAAATAGTGTGCATGCAAAATCACTCACACGCAAGTTTGTTTTTGTTTGTTTGTGTGTTTGATGATCTGCAGCCGGGATATAATAATCTGTATCAAGTCCATTTCAAGACCGCTTTGGCGTTACGTTACAACAACACATCTGTGCTTGAATCTTACTCCGTGGATATTACCCGTGATCTCCTGCAAAAACACAGACTCCTCAAAAACGTCAATGAGCGCGAAATTACAGGCACACTCGAGAGCTTCATCCTGTCGACCGATATGATTTATCATTACGAACTACAAGAAATGGTTGGTTCTCTTGAATCAACTTTAGCCGATTGTACATGGCTTGACAGTGGAAGCGACACTGAGAGTCTCGTCTTTTCGGAGCCATTTTCTCCAACGCCTACAAGTACCCATGACGGGTTTGCTGAAGAAGAAACAATGGACGAACTATTATTAGATCAGCAGGACCGTCACAGTTTGTGTCGAATTTTACTTCACGCAGCGGATATCAGTAACACCGTCCGTCCTTGGCCGATTTCCAAACAATGGTCGGACTTGATTGTCCAGGAATTCTTTCGCCAAGGCGATGCTGAGAAAAGCGCGGGTCTGCCTGTATCACCCGGCATGGACCAAGATGAAACCGATCAGCCGACGATCAGTCTGAAATTCGGTGACTTTCTGGTTAAACCGTATTTTGAAGCACTCGCCGCCCTTTTACCCCCAGTACGCTCCTTTCTAGATACACTGGCTGAAAACCGCAATGAATGGCAACAGTTAAAAAAGTGTCCTGCAGACGTGGCCCTCACACCGCCGCCTCCTGCATACGAGAGGTATCTACCAACTATAATACTCCCACCTCGACCCGCTCCAAATCCGACAAGTCGAAGAATTAGTATTCCTCCTGGTATGGTCATAATCCCTGATAAAAGACGCTTGATGGGCTATCGAAGTGCAAGTCATCCCGCAGCCATGCCGGTACTGGCAACTCCGCCTGACGTAACCGTCGATCCCGCATTTGGACGACGAAAAAGTGAACAACCATATCCCATTGTTCTTGGATCATTCGATACTGTTTCTATGGTTCATCCTCACCACTGACACCTCTCTCTTTTTTTCCCTCTCTCTCTTTCCCTTTCTGTTGTTAATTTTTTTTTATTTCCCGCATAGCATCATTATAGATTTCTTTTGATATACATACATTCCATTCTGTTTCTTCTATATATACTTTTTACTACTTCTTTTTTTCCCTTTGCAGTCATAGAATTTATCTTTTTCCATTCTGTATTATATCATTTGTTTCCCTTTTCCCCTCTCTTTCTCCTTTCTTTTCTTTTGAATGTTTAGAATAAAAAACTGGAAAAAGGAATAGTTAGTCTTGCGCTGACCAAGAAACAGACAGATTCCGGACCTCCTTTCTTTTTGTCAAGAAAACTCAGAAACCGGATCTACTTTTTTTCCTTTTGACCAAATTCAGTATAACAGTCAAGGATGACCACGTTTCTTATATCCGCAAACATAGCTAAACTTGTTTTTGGGATGCAGCATCTCAAAGAGTTTCTTGTGCAACGTCTAAAAAGGCACATGGCGCCCCCTCAAGGCATACCAACTTTTTTACATTTCCGCCGTGTGAAAAGTTTGGTTTTGATGTACGTTAGAATGAGAAGTTTAAGGTCGCTTCTTTTTCCTCTTCTTTTTACGTTCACTCCTAATTTCTTTTTGCATTCTTTTCTTTTCTTTTTTACCTTTTTTTTTCTCCTAGATCAACTGTTGCATTTAGATGTCTATAGAATTACCTACCCTGGAGACCATTCTATGCGATGTCCATGGCGATCGATTTCAGGAATTTGCCACCTATCTCCAACAAACCTATTGTATAGAAAACCTTTCGTTTTGGCTCACAGTACAACAATATCAACAGCCTTCAGAAGCAGCCTGTGACAAGATCATTACCAGTTTTATTGTTCGTAATGCTCCACAAGAAATCAATATTCCTTGCGACATGCGTCAAGCTATCTTAAATCAATTCGAACAAGGACAATTCCATCCCAAGATCTTTGACCACGCAGCCAGCTATGTTTTGGAGCTAATGCGGGCAAACTCATTTATCCCTTGGCTGTTGCACGCCACCTCAATGGCCTCTCCCACCACTTTCACATCATCTACATCGTCCTCCCATTCTACCTCTTCTTCCTGTTCTGCATCCTCCGTTATCCGTCGTTCCCTTTCTTCTAAACGATCATTCTCTTGTTCCTCAATTGATTCAAATCCAGACAGATTCGCAAGAGTATTCAAACGGGTCAAAAGGATTCTTCGGCCAGAACTCAATCTACCTAGTTCGGCCCGACGGTTTTCATGGAAAAAGAATTGAGCCATCATCACTTATTTATTTCCTTTCATTGCTCACAATCCTCCGCAATTCCTCTTTGTCAAAAAAGCAGCTTAGAAAACAAGAAAAAAAGAACTACTTTTTTACAGTTGATCTTTTACGTTTCTATAGAGATTCCCCAATTCACCTCTCTATTTTTCCTTTCCTTTTGTGTAGATTAGGCTTGTCTGTTTCTCTTTCTCTCTTTCATAAAATTACCATATAAACGATTTTTTTTCTCTTTACGTAGCACAGCATGATCTTGTGCGTGTTTGTTTTGATTGGCCTGAAGTGCGGAATGATCTCTTTTTAAGTCAGTTGCCGAAATGCATGTTTTATAGTTTTCATTTTTATTCCGATTGTTTTTGTATAGCTCCATTACAAACTTCACATTGAAACAAAACGTCAAAAAGAGTATAGTCTTATGGACCCATTTTTTTTCTCTGACAGAGAAAAAGAGGAAGAGAGAGAAGGGGGGGAAAGATTCCTAGTTCGGTTAGTAAGGAAAGGAAAGGAAAGGAAACAAGTAAGGACAAAGATCGCTTTATTTCAGGAACAAAATGTACAGTGACTCTAATTCACTTTTGACAAAATGCAAAGAAACTAGAGCTAATAAAGAAAAAAGTGGAAGTCTACTTCATTCCTTTTGCCAAGAACTAGTTCTGCCGATGATTTACTATTGCATTGGTCCTCCAAAAGAAATACCTAATATAAAAGACTAAATGACCTCGATAAACCTGAAAAACATGTGTTTGTTCATTCACGCATACATGAGCGGGCATTGAACTATACTTTTTTGATCGTGTAACGATCGTTCCTATATCAACATAATGTGGCAAACAGAAAAGTTGATAAACTAAAAGAAGAGTAAAAAAAAAAGAAAGAAAACCTTACTACAGTTGGACAGTAGCATGCCTCGGATGGATTTGGGTAGCCAAGACCAAAATTTACACATGGTTTCATTTCTCGGTATATTGTAAAACGTTAGAGCCCGGTCTAGGAGTGGATAACCGAAACTTTGATGAAACAAAAAGAAAAAAAAAGTGAATAAGAGCTGCTACTGCGCATGGAGCAAAGCATTACTTGAATCAAAAGAAAACAAGGAACTTCGAAAGGGCTAATGCTTGCCCTTTGGTCTAAACGTAGTATTCCTTAAATGTTCTTCTTTTGTACTTGATACAGTTGGCATCACCAGATTGCAGATTCTCTTTTAAGTTTAGTGAGATCCCCATAAAATTGTCAATAGATCGAACGAAAGGAAAGGCATAAACCCTGCTCCTTTGGAAACGAGTGGTCATACCTTCTAATAAAAGGAAAAAGGATAAAGATGAATGACCTTTTCACATGCACTAAAATCATCCTATACCTTTAACCCATCCATGATTTGGACAGGGTATGATTGAACTATTGACCTTCCGATCATTCTTTCTTTTACAAGGCAAGCCTAACCAACAAAATCCTTAGTTCTATGTACTAAACAATTGGCCAATGACAAATCTTTATTTTTTTTTGGACTTGATTCTAATGCCGAGTTGCAGATAATGCGAGTCCAAGCGAAGTCCATGTGCTTTTCTTGGAGATCATGTTCTTTAGCCTAATGAAAATAGTAGACATATAATTTTATTTGGATTAAAAATCCCTCTCATTTTCATTTTCGATCTTAGGTAATCGAATAACCCTCTCTCTTGATAATGAGAGAAAAAAAAAAAGGAGGAAGGGAGTTCATTGAGATTTACCTATTTGGGAAAGCGTAGCCATCCTGAATTGGAAGTATGTGATGGCCCGAGGTTCCAAATGTTCCACAGCTAAGGTTAAAACAAATAGGATCAATTTTACGGTTGGGTCCGAGGATTGTGCCCTTTTGCATGCGAATAAGGGCAATTGGGATGACTCACCATGGTGAGACAAAGCGCAAGTCTAGGTTAGCAAGAAGCAAACACATTCTTTGATCGCACCCAATCTTCTCCTCTCCCTCCCCTTTCCTTTCCTCTAGTGATTTGGCTGAGATTCATAATAGGCCCTTTACCTTGTTGTTCTGGCAGAAGTCGACTCTCTATACCTTTTTCCCGTCAAGCAATTCAGAATGACTCAATCGCACTCCAACACTTCGCTTCTAGCGGTCCATTGACCTCGCTAATCTAATCTCTCTTGCAACAATAAGCAATGCTTGCCTTCTATATTTTTTTTAGAACCACTATTATTTTTGGCTTCAATTTGCCAATGAGAAACCATGATGAGCCCCGCATTGTGCTTGTGTCTAGGTGGATCGAATAGTTGCATTCATCTTCTTCTATCTTTTAAAATGAGCTTAGATTTAGCTTGCTGTCATAAATAACTTCTCCATTCTCTTCATATGCTATACCTTGGTTTGATTTATCCCCACGTTAAGCATGCTGTTTCTTTTGTTTGAATTCGGT
The DNA here is from genome assembly GCA_000696975.1 of Apophysomyces trapeziformis B9324. Taxonomy (NCBI): domain Eukaryota; kingdom Fungi; phylum Mucoromycota; class Mucoromycetes; order Mucorales; family Mucoraceae; genus Apophysomyces; species Apophysomyces trapeziformis. The sequence continues at coordinate 130,626 of JNDP01001169.1, read as the reverse complement.
TCGATTTCAGAGATGGTTTAAAGTTCGGCACCTAGACCAGGGTAACACAAGGCTGTGGTGCTATCTGTCAGCAGTTCCGTGCTGTAAAGTTTCGATTTCGGCATCTCAATGCGCAAGCCGTTCTCTGTAGCAGACCTATTATTTCACTCAGAAATGGATCGTAATATTCCAACAGCGCTTAGGAAAGGTAGACTGCTTCTCTCTGTGTGTGTGTGTCACCATAAGAAGCAAAAGAAATACATAAATCCGGTCAATGGCTCCGTTGCGATAATGACAGCGCCTTGGCTTTTTCTTCTATTTCCCTTCCAACACCAATAAGGGGGACTAAAAATGGCATTGGCAACCTCCATCCTTAGAGCTACAAGCAGCGCTAACACTGTTTGGGTATTGATGGGTACTTTGGGCGTTGCTTGGGTAGTTCATCTCATATCATTATCGCTCGTGCCGAGAAAATGCAATACACCACCCACCGTATTTCATTGGATCCCTTACCTTGGTAGCGCCATCAGCTTTGGAAAAGACCCTGTGGGTTTCTTGGAAAAAGCCCGGGCTGCCTATGGAGATGTGTTTACGATTGTCATCTGCGGCCGTAAGATTACTTATTTCTTGGGAGCCGAAGGAAACAGCTTTGTCTTCAACAGCCCTATCGCCTATGTCTCCGCCGCTGAAGCCTACTCCCCGATAGTCACGCCCGTGTTCGGAAAAGAAGTAGTATTCGATTGTCCTAATGCGGTGTTCATGGAACAAAAAAGGTTTGATAAATGCTGCACTACCCTAATCTTTCCTGGGATGAAGGGAGAAAACATTGTCTCCTTCACTCAATGACTTACACCTGCGTCTCTCCATTCTTAGGATGATCAAGTTTGGTCTCACTACCGAACGATTTCGAGAGCATGTTCCTCTTATCGAGCAAGAAGCGCGCCAATATCTTGCACGATTCTCGAAAGGACCCTGCAAAATGGATCTCAGCTCAGGATTGCACCAGTTGATCTTAATGACGGCATCACATTGTCTCATGGGGAAAGAAGTTAGAGCTATGGTGGAAACCAAAGTAGCCCCGTTATTTCATGATCTTGACCAAGGTATGCATCCGATCACCTTAGTATTTCGTTATCTCCCTCTACCAATTTACTGGAACAGGGATCGAGCTCAACGAAAGCTCAGCCAACTGTTTATGGATGTGATCCACAAGCGTCGAGCCAATAATGATATGGTATGCTATAGAAGAAAAAAAGCTCCACTTGGCTAACTTTTTGTTCCCGTTCAAGCAACATAATGACATGATCCAACATCTGATGGAGCAAAGCTATAAAAGCGGAATGCCACTTCCCGCTCACCACGTCGCTCATTTGATGATTGCACTCTTGTTTGGAGGTCAACATACGAGCTCTTCCACCAGTTGTTGGGCTATTCTTGAACTGGCTCGACGACCCGATCTGATGTACGTCGAAAAATTCAACGTGTTCTTTTTGTTGCTTTCCAGGATGGTTGATCTCCAGCTTTTGCTTATTTAGATATCAGATTCGTGAGGAACTTAACCGTCTGTTACCCTCAAAAGACGCCCCATTGACATTGGATATCATTAAACAATGCAAGCATTTAGAATATGCTATTCGCGAGACGCTACGTTTGCATCCCCCTCTTGGCAACTTGATGCGTAAAGTGGTGCAAGACCTAAGTCATCCGTCTACAGGCTATGTGATTCCCAAAGATACATATATCGGGGCAGCAAACATGGTCAACCACATCGACGCTCGGTATTTTGATAAGCCTCTTCAGTTTGATCCCAGCCGCTGGGAGCGCATCAAGCATACTGCAAGTGAAAGCAATGCAACAACGGGAAGTTTCGGCGAAGATTACGGACTCGGATGGGTTGGGCATTCATCGAGTCAAACACCCTATCTACCTTTTGGTGCTGGTAAGTTTCTCCAGATACAGAGGAAAAGAAAAACATGCCGAACAGAAAGTCAATATAAACGTTAAACAAAACTAGGGCGACATCGATGTATCGGCGAACAATTTGGCTATGTTCAGCTCAAGACCGTGCTGGCTACGTTTATCCGTACACTGGATTTCAAACTGACAGAAAGCGGATTCCCTTTGGTTGACCCCGCATCGATGGTTTCTATGCCTGTAAAACCAGCTGAAGTTTTCATCCAATCATTGTACTAGACTGATAAGGGAAAAGAACATTCACCACATATGCAGTTTGCAGTATCCATATGAGTTTAAGAGAAAAACTCATCCTATAACTTGGCACGTTCGTCCTAGACTTTATCCTTTTTTTCTATCCTAATGTAATAGAGGGCCACGGATGGACTGTTTTCTGCAGATTCAAGCTAACAAAGGCTATGCTAATCCAACAGCAATAAATCGGCACACAAGAATATAGGCGCTGTTACCCTTCATCTTGTACGTAACCTAAAATGTACCATTTTGCGATCGGCTTACATTCCTTTTGCAAACCGTTGACTCCTTGGTTAGGATAGATAAACAAATGATTCTTGGCTAGTGCTATGCGGTACGCAGGGCAAGGGCGAAATACCCCTACTCTATGCTGTCCTTTAATTACAGGTATTGCATATACTTCAAGAACGTTTTTCAATGGACAGCGGATATACGTCACTGAGCAATACTACTGTACCTAACATTGCAATAAACAAATTGGATAGAATGTAAACATGTCATCTGAAATCTCATCAAATCTATGCATGGGGACCATTGAACTCACTGTCTTCTGTTTATTCGCCTAAATGGCAAACTCCAATACCAACTTACAGCTATGCACAGTGTCATATCACGATTGTAGATCGTCTATACAAAGGGAAGTCTCGTTTGCACCTGTGTTACTGCACAGTGTTACCATACTAGGTTAATTCGATGGTCAGGTGCACTCATTCACGCAGCTGGGCTATCCATGCTTTATTGTCACTGCTAATAAAAAAACAGTACTATTAAACGATGTAGTTAACGATCAAATGCCTTACAAAGCATATCGTGTGCCAATGCATACGGATTTAGATCTGCACTTATACCTGCATAGGACGCACAGTTCAAAGATTAATAAAGGAAGAACTGCATCACTCTGTGTCCAAGTACCGTTCTTCTGGAACAAGACAAGGTGATAGTACCATTTAGCTTAGACTAATTTATCTGACACATATAGCGTGAAGTCTAGGTTAGACGTAAAACAGGAAACTAAACTGTTTGCAATCTATATAAAGGAGACATGTTGTTCTTTTAATCTCTATTTTATCTGCTTTTGTTCTACTGTATCATTCTCTATGCAATTTGGAATCCTCTTTGCTGCAAGCTGTTTCTATCTTGGATTGACGGTCCACGCAGGTGTAATCCCAGACCGTGCTAATAATCATTTTGTGGGTCAAGCTGAAAGTATCCAACGAAACGAGCAATACGAGAATTCGCAACTGCAAGGAAAGGTCGCCGTGGTTAAAAGACAAGGTCCGATCGTTGGTAATGTCTGTAATTTACCTCTGTTTAAAGGCCCCTGTCCCACTATCATAGCTGCTGAAGGTGCCCTTGGTGCCAATGTTGCCAAAGATGATGATAAAGATGGGTGATGAAGATTGATTAATCGAATGTCATTTGTATACCTGCCAATAATATTAATGTGCAGTCAATGCTTTTATCTTGTATATTTCTTTATTCTTATGAAAATAAAATTGAGCAGAGTATTTATTTCTTACGTACGCTAAAAATACCATCTTTTAATTACCTAACCTATATTCTGAGAAATCAGTTAGAGGTGAAAGACATCTGGTTCCACTTGCTGGCTCTTTGAAAACGATATACACTTTCTGTTAATTAAACCCCTGTGTGCAATGGTATCTGCGTCAACCTAATCTATTACTGCCTTTTGCTTCTTAAATTCATTGGTGATCGGAATCAACCAAAATCAAAGGAGGAGTTGGCATCGAACCAATATTTCATCTGAAAAAGTAACAACCATAAGGAAGTTAAAGTCCCATTTACGACAGTATCTGCAAAAAGTATCCCTTGGCAAAAGTTCAGTGGGTTCGCAACGAATTGGCCTATTACGCTATCAGATCTGATAAATGCAAGTTTTTTTACACCGTAGGTTCATACTACGAGCAATGAATGCGCACTGGTAAGGAAGCGCTAGTTTAAGTAACGTAATATATAGAATAGGTAACGGCATAACATCAAGAATGCTATGGAACATGTTCGGAGATGTTGCTTGTACCCAACCTTCGTATCCGGTCTGCAGCAATGCACTGAATCATTCATTATATACTTTAAAACTCGTTCCCAACGACCTTCAACGGAATTCTCGAATCACTCAGACAGCCTGCTCTAAACCATTGTCCTAACCGCATATGGGTATTATATACACCGTAGAATATAAATCTATCGATCACGTTTCCCCCAATAACCAAAATGTATGCATTGTTCGCGGTCTAGCCGACTTACAACTAGTAATGGCATGGTATCTGGCGCAGGATTGGCAAGCTAGCTAATGGCAAGTGAGTACCAAAGTTACTAGCAAAATGTTAGTGACGCGTACGAAGCCTATATCATGATAGGATCAGAGACTTAGCAGATTTAACTAGCGCTTTTTTTTTGACCTATCTTGATCTGTGTAACACTCATTCTATTCATTGCATCCTCGATCCGTGTCGATAGAGAACTTGAAGTTAATTTATGCACATGTAGAACGACGCATTGCAATGATGGATCCCGATTTATAGATCTGCTACAATGCATATGCGATAAGCACGTGATCCTTTGTGCTTTATTCTTTGTCAACAATACGAACTTCACGGCTGTACTCTTAAATACTTCAATCGTTGCTAGTAATAAATAAGAACATCAACAATGTAGTGCATCCATTAACATCACACAAAGCACATTTTCAGCGAATGTATCAAAGCGCATCCGTAATTGGACTATATTGTTTAAAGTAGCATGAGATAGGTAGTTCAAAACTCAATCAAAGGAGGATCGCAGCGCCCTGCTTTCTTACTTCTTGCTCCTTCATAATCAGACATGAGCTGAAGCTATCCTTTGTGTCCTCTTATTTTAACATGCATATAATCGAATACTTAATTTAGGCAGGAGGCAATAGTTTGAGTGTTTGTTAAGTATATATGAAGGAGACAACTTTTGTGTGGTTTTCAGCTTTACTACTTCTTGCTTTGTAATATCATACATGCGACTTGGAATCCTCTTTGCTGCATCCTGCTTCTACCTCGGAGTGACAGTTCAGGCAGGCGTAATCCCAGACCGCGATGGCAATCATTTTGTGGCTCGAGCTGAAAGCATTCAAGTGGACAGGCAACGCGAGGATTTCACCGCGGAAGGACACGCTCTGGAACAAGTCGCTGTAGTTAAAAGACAGACAAATCCTACGTTCGTTGGTATACTTTGTGCGTTAAACCCACTTGAACCCACCTGCCAGAGGCTTCAAGATCTTGATGGCACTAACAGTCAACCTGGAGCTAGTGGTGCTAATAATGGCGATGACGATGATGATGACGCTAAAGACAATGGTGGTACCAAGGATGCTGATAAAGACTAATTTGCGGAATTTAGCAGTTACTGTATGAAAGCTACTGATAGTTGTGCCATATCTAGATCGAAATTTGTGGGTTAGGAATTTTTTGTTCCCGGTATCAATAAGAATCCACAGAGAAACTTTTGTTTATGCTATGCTGTTGCCAATATTCTTTGCTCACATATATTGCTTCTTGTGGCTTTGAATAAGCAATCTAACAGATATCATTACAGCACTGACGCGCAGTAGACAAAGAAAGAGTTTCCCTCTGGATAGAAACGGTCAAACCAACATTGCTAAGATTGTGGCTATATCGATGCATGATGTGTCTAGAGGAGATATATGTAGCAAAGCTTAATTCTTGAGTGCTGTATAAGGAGGTTGAAAGAGGTAGTAGACATCAAAAAGTCCAGAAATGGGATGAGTCCATTATACCAAACTACGATAGTATGTAGAAAGACAAAATTTTAGCTTTCCGATCAGAGAAACCCGCAATTATATTAGCGACGTATCATGATATGGCGTATCTCAGGAATGTGAAAGATGTCAACCTGTCCATTAATTTTCATGCGTCTGATCTTTTAAAAATTGCGTCTCTCTATCGAACTGAGTTAACTACATTAGGGAGAGACAAATACATTAGGATCCTTTTGAAATAGTGCTACCGCAAACTAGAAAATCATGGTTTTATTGGAAGAGTTATACTAGGCTTGCTTAGACTATAAAAAATTTCCCGTACTTCCATGTGAACGGAGGTTCCAAGCCTGCTTACCGACAAATCTTCCAGACGCCGTTTTCCTTAAAGCGTCGGTTACCATAGCAATTTCGAGACCGAACATTGCAAATTAAGACCAATTCTGAACCACCTTTAGCACCCATGAGCTGGACCTCGTCGTCGGACATTTTAGAATACGGATAGATGAAGGGACATGAAACTTTCAGCGCACGTTTTCCGTATGCTGTTGTTGTTAGTTCAATTCCAGAAGGAAACATATCGGCGATACCATCTGATAACTTTTCTGAATTATAATCTGCCGTAACATGAAATTCCTTCTCTTGCATAGACAGTGGTGTCGTATCCAACATGATTACATTACTATATTCAGTGGATAAAACATCAGGTCTAGACTCTCAGTGAACATATCAGCTATAATGACTGTATGGATCAGGTTACACTAACATCTTCATATTCTATTCATCTGTTGCTGGGAACCTAGCGGACACACAATATCAAAAGACAGAAGATTAACGTTATTACCGATCGTATGGATTTTACAAAAGATATTAGTAACTACCCCAGCCCACTCTTACCCGCACGCGTTTCTACAGATATTTAAAGAGAGCAATCATTCATGAAATAAAGAACATCTTTTTTCAGTCTCGCTTATTCCGAGCGTCCTGTTATTTCGTTTTATACGTCAAGTGGCAATACGTACCAAAGGTCCTTAAGTATGCTAAGGAGGGAACACCAAAGCTCGATTCTTGCATTGCACCCTATAAAATCAAATATACCCACTTTCAATTGTCTTCATTATCAATATCAATGTCTTTATCAACCAATTCCTGTACAGCATAATGATAGTCAGTGTGAGGAAGTATGGCAAATAAATGGTCGATGTACTTGGTAGATTCGCAACACATGATTGTACTAAACGTAGAATTTGGTGTCATGGGATATATGCCATTCAAGACCGCCTTTGTATGTGTCCCAATAGATGAATGTATTTGCTCTCAATATATGCATCAGTTGTATCTTGCAATCCACACCCGATAGTGCGTTCGTTTACTATCCAAGCCCTCTGTGCCCGGTCATCGATAACCCAGGAAATGAACTTTTTGCCCTTCTCTGTGTTGCCCTCTTGCTGTATTACGTCAATGTACTCGTCAAGACTGCGAAATCCGTTGCTGTCTTTGTTCCAGTCCTTAATTTTTTCCATTAGCGCATTAACTTCAACCGAAAGCCAAATATGTTCATGGTTCGCTGTTATCGGAATTACATCTCAACGTCCTCATCATCTTCATCCTGCCCAAGTCCATTACTTTAGTAGCTTTGAATGATTGTGGGCTTCAATATCTTCGTTGTTAACGTCCTCCATTAACGGTCTCTGTCGCAATAATAAAGGCCGGGAATAGCAATAATCATTTTCGCTGTTTTATATATGTTGTCCATGATTTTTATTGCCATTTTTCTGTGTTCTTTGTCTGCTTGATTGATGATAATGACATCAATCCATATATATCGTGTCCTCAAACGGTATAATTCACAAAGTTTGATAAGATTTCCTTGAGAGTTGGAAGTAATGCATGCCGTGTAATTTGAAGTTTGTGCGTTCCATTCGGTATGCTCTCCCTATGGTAGGAGATCACGTAATATGCCGGAGCATTTTCTTCGAGCGGCGTAGAGTTGCATTTGATATTGTCTAATTTGGATCTCGTGTCAAAGAGCACGATCTCACTGTCGATCGGATCTCTCCGTAGCACTGAAAACTATATGCCTCATGGTCAGGTGTCCCAATACTCTATTTAGCATTTTCGTCTTACTGATAGAAACGTGCGCATGATTTATGAAATCCATCAGAGATTGTTCTGAAGATGTTTCCAAAAGTATTTCCATGAATATTTTCACAATGACCTTCCTGAATATTTGAAACGTCAGTTTGCGCATAATTGCGTAGGTTCATCTTCTATGGCGCAACAATCATGTTTCTTCTTCACAAGGCCGTTATCACTTTTGACTTGATCCCGCAATCACGGTCGATTGCTACATAGCTCATAATCTATGTTCGGTGCTTCATGTTCAGCAGATGCAATGGACAGAGACCAGATCGCAACATCCCGGTGAATATCCCCATCTAGTCGTCTAGTAAAGTACTTGATGTCGTCCGAATCACTCACTGTCCGCAAGAAACAAAAAAAAAGCAGTGTTGGCGAAAAGTATATCTGCACTTTGTTAAAATGATAAAACAGGATTGCCATAATGATATGCTGGCATCTATAGACTCCATATATAAAAAGCAGTACATCAACAAACATCGCTGAGTCACCCTATCTGATTGGCATGAAATATTCACACATATGATAATCCTTAAATATCGAAAATGACAGAAGATGAAAAACAGAATTACTACGTTCGCGTTTCTATTTCGAGATTTTTAAAGATTTACTCGCTAATATTTCTACTGAGTAAAGTCTTTGAATGCGACCGCACCATATCATTTTGGAAGATATTCCAATATGTTTACGATCAAAGGGTGCAAAATATTGAAGAAAAAAGGGACGCACGTGAATTTTCAATCCGCTGGAGACATTTGAATTTACCCAAATACGGTCAGCGTTTGTCTAAATCCATTAGCATGTATCCGACGCACTGACATAATATCTCTAGCTGATCCAGTTTTCATTGCTTTAGCTCTTATGTATTGTTCCATAAGCAATGGAAGATAAAGAGTCAGTGTGTAAGAAATGGACACAATGAAAGTAATGGCTGGAATACGACAACTGCTTCTGTATAAAGAATCCATTACTTTTATAGAATCATAGCGGCAAGATGCAGTATGACGATGCGGAGTATAGTTCATTTCCATAACAAGCGAATACAATCGGAGAAAGCTTTTATGCCGTCAAAGGTATTACTTTGTCTTGCTATTTGGTCTTAAACGGAGACATATAGTATGGATAGAGCGGCTATTTCACTTGTTAGTACTGGTTAAAGGTGTGTATAGAATTGAAAAAGCAAGATGTAAGCGATGCAGGACTTAGCGTGATATTATTGCATGTGCTGTTCATTCAGACGGGCGGGCCATGTACTCTTTTTTTTTTGATTTCCGCTTACAGTGTGGCGAATAGGTTTCTTTATCAAGAAACAGGATGAAATTATTACCCATTTGGTTTTACAGGTCATACTTTCGGGTCAGTAAGAAAGTGCTTGGGATTCCCACGAGGTACAGTCCCCCACACAAATTTAACCCTCTTATGTTGGTTTAGATCAGAAAAGAAAAAAAAGCGGGTTCGCAGAAACATACCGGGTAGTGTCACTTCTCTTTTACTTATATCCCCATAGAATTAGGTATCCCTTTAATTCACTGTCAACAAGCATCAACTGCTCAACCCCCTTGATTCTTCTCCCATTAGACCTTTTTGTGTTCTTATGGAAGTTACACATCCAGATCAAACTAGACGGTTAAGTCGGACACCATCTTATGGTGCCTTTGAACGTACAGATTCTGGCCAACTTGAACCAGAACGAGGAGATACGTGCGATGGTATGTCTAACTAACCCAGCAGATATAGAACTGACCGCTACATAATGGATATCACGCAGACACCACCATCCGTGACGAAGAAGAACCTGATGGTGGCTATGGATGGTTCGTTGTATTTGGATGCTTCCTTGTACAGTTTACCACGTTTGGTACCAGTATGGCCTGGTGAGTCTTTTTTTTCCTCGTTCTTTCGGCTATGCCCCTCGCATCCGAAGCATCTTTCTTGATACGAAACTAACGCCTGTCACTAATTCATTCCGGTTTTGTTTTTTCTTTGTAGGGGTAAGTTCGTTTTGTCGGAAGGAAAAGGAATAAGTGTCCCGCTGTGTAACTTATTTCATGGACAGGTGTAATGCAAGATTATTACGAGCAGAAGGTTTTCGGGATATCGGCCAGAGTGGAGCTTAGCTTTGTTGGTACTTTGGCCTTCATTATGGTCAGCTTGATGTGTCCACTAGCTCAGATCTTACGGTCGCTTGGCGGTGTCCAAATGGTGATGGCCATCGGAACAGTTTTAATTACGCTTGGCCTGGAAATGGCCAGTTTATCGACCGAGGAAAGGTGTCAAGTTTTAGAAAATGGCTGTTGCTTACCATGACTTCTTTTTCTTTTCTTGGATCCATCTTGCTTTCTTAGATCTGGCATTTATGTTTAACGCAAGGCGTGCTTTTCGGAACAGGAGCGTCGTTTATGTTCGCCACAGTGGTGAGTTACATAAAGGGGGGCGGGGGGAATGGAAGGAACGGTTGGGATGGGCCCAACTCTATTTTTTTTTAGCAGACATGAAACCTTAACACCTTGTTATTTCTGCTATATCCAGACAAGTGTGCCACCTCAATATTTTACCAAAAAGCGAGGGTTAGCGCAAGGGCTGGCCGCCAGCGGATCTGGTATTGGTGGGCTGGTTATTTCCTTCATCATGTCCTACATCAATTCTACGTTAGGACCTGCATGGTAAGTGGGTTTTCCTTCCGAGTACTTAGACATAGACATCCATTTATTATTCTAGGACATACCGTATTCTGGGGTTTGTTTTTCTAGCCTGTGATATAGTTTCCGTGATACTTGTAAAGGATCGCAAACCTCCCACTCGGAAAGGCAAAAAACTATCCGATCTGATCGATGTTAGTGTCATAAAAAATGTGAACTGTGCGTTGTTCTGTCTCGGATCAAATATCACTTTACTGGGTTACCGTGTTCCCTTCTTCTACTTAGCATGTAAGGCGTTGACATCAACATGGACAGAAATTTTGACCCATTGACATGTTTGTGATTTGAAAAGCCTATGCGACGAGTTATGGTGTACCATATTCGCAGGGTGCTTCCCTTATTGCGCTTGCCGCCGTGGGAAACTTTGTAGGACGTATCATTACCGGAATGGTAGCTGACCGTTTCGGTGCAATGAATACGAACATTCTCTTCTCCATTGCTGGGGGTTTAAGCTCGCTTTTGCTTTGGATGTTTGCATTCACATACGCCTCCATGATTGCCTTTGCTCTGATTTTCGGCATCTTCTGCGGCTCATACTTCAGTCTTGGTAAAAAAGAGAGCTGTCTACTATAAATTATTTTCCATAGAGAGAAAAAGACTGATATTCTTTTTGTTTAGTGTCACCTATCGTTGCATCTATCTTGGGTATGGAACAACTCCCTTCTGGACTCGCTTTTATCCTCATGACCAACGCCCTTTCTGTACTGGGCCCTACCATCTCCGGAGCTATTCAAGCACAAGTCAAAGAAAGTCAACCGTTTCTTGTCTCAAAAGTATTCACCGGCATATGCTATCTAGCCGGTTCCGGTGTTCTTATTTTCCTCAAGCTGAAGGTTAATAGAAAGTTACTGGCTAAAGTCTAGTGCAAATCATTCCCCACCAGTTTATCATCTGCATAAGAAAACAGCAAGTTACCCAGAAAATTCTATATAAAGATTGGTTTATTGACATACTCTGAAATTTGTGATCCTCTTGTGCCCCAAAAATTGTTGTTTTACAGCAACATGATGCGTAGCATACCAAAACTTGACATTATGATTCGTGTATCCGAATATTGCATTTCGGCTAATCACACAGATGCGCGGATCGTACTTGTCCGACCCGTTCCGGCTGCTTGACAAACCGGACTACAGAGGGAAGGCAATGGCCGGCTCCCAAAAGTGAGCCATGGATCACGTATCCGAGAGTCTTCCTCCAACCCTAACGAACAGAGAACAACATGGTAAATATCGGCAACATGACCATTCGCTTATCGACATTAACGGATGGATCGGGGAAAACGATGGATAAGAGAGATGACTCAAAAACCGAATATTTCTACTTTTTTTAAAAATCTTCCAGGCCGACGCTTCGACTGTCACCATCCGCACTCGCAAGTTCCTCACCAACCGCCTGCTCCAGCGCAAGCAGATGGTCGTCGATGTCATCCATCCTGGCTTGCCCAATGTGTCCAAGGATGAGCTCCGCGAAAAGCTCGCCAAAATGTACAAGGCTAACAAGGAGGTCGTGTCTGTCTTTGGCTTCAAGACCCACTTTGGTGGTGGAAAGACCACTGGCTTTGCCTTGATCTACGATTCCGTTGAATCCTTGAAGAAGTTCGAGCCCAAGTACCGTTTGGCCAGAGTATGTGTTTTTTTGGTCTTTGTAGAAATTCCGATGTGAGAACGAATCTAAATGGTGGACAATGTGTTTTTCTGTTTTCCTATAGATTGGTTTGGCTGAGCAGGGCAAGGGTGGCCGCAAGCAGCGCAAGGAAAAGAAGAACCGTGCCAAGAAGTTCCGTGGTACCAAGAAGGCCAAGGCTGCTGGTACTGGCAAGAAATAAGAGAACGGTGGATATTAAATCTCATCAAAAAACCACACGCACACTTATCCCAATACATGTTTGCTTTTCCTCTCTGCGACTATGGTGATTCTAGTTTTTATTGTCTGCCAATGACAAATGGATTTGGAACGAGTGTAAAGACGGGCTACGCCTTTGGGATTATGGTTGATAGGGAGATAAAAGGATGTGTCGTTTCTACGCCAAACAAATCGTGGAATGGTGTTTGTGTCTTTTCTATCTTTTTTTTGAGTACTATTCATGCTGCAGAGTTGTTGTGTGCCGCGTTATGGCTAATTAAGACCAAAGGAAATAATGGGGGCAAGGTCGTACAATGGAATTTTTCGTTGTCCTCAGCTTGATTCTCAGCAGACGCGAGAAGCTCATGGATTAACGGAAGATGCGCAGTAAAAATTAATGTCTGATCCTTCAGACTATGTACCTGAATAACATCGATTTTCGCTCCACGAGAAAAATGTTAGTTCTATCAACCGAGAAACAATGACATGACGTAAAAAAAAAAAGAATAATAGGCTGTTTAAAGCAGAAATACCAAAATAATCCCCGAAGGCAATTAACAACGGAAGCATGTCGAATGAGTCATTCGCCAGGTCTCAATCCAGGATTACACGATGCGAGAAGCAACAAACGGAACAGTCCGCTTGTCGGATAAGGGCGCGCTTGACCTTTAGGCGAAGTGCGGGGGAAAAAGTTTATCCTGTCAGACGGCGTTCCTGATGTGGCGTTGGCAAAACTGAGCAATTCCATGCAGGTCTTAAAAACTATCTATTGCCCTCTTTTTCAGCTACTGCACGAGCCCCAGATTCCAAGCTTTCGCTTAAAACAGGTAGAGTCTAGGCTTAGGAGAGAAACAGCCGCAGAAAACGCTGATGGCGTTAGTCTGTGTGCCTGCGTGGGTTCGTAGTAGTAGGCTTATCAAATAAAAGCCTGATTATTCAGGCTGTCTGGAATATCTTTGCCAATCTCTTTGGCTGTAGCGGGCTGCCGTACACATTTCATCCGGCGTTTGTTCATTTCATTATTGGCATTGTTTTCTTCCAACTCGGCGAGCATAGACCGCAAAACGCTGCCATATATGACAACTTCTTATCAGTATGTTTACGGAAAACCAAGCTGTCTAATGTGATCTGTGTAACACAAGATTTCACGTTTCTGTGCAACTTGCAAAGCACAGATGGAGAGAGACGTACAAATAGCGTTGGATTTATAATTGGAAGTAGTAAGGTAAAGCAAAGGCTACACTTGATTGTAGGATGCTGAACGACTCATACAGCCGTCTTTGACACTGGAACGCTTTGATGGATCCTTTTTCTCGTTATATTGCGAGTTAAAATATGAAAATTCTGAGACTTTCGGCAAGTACGTTCCAAGATGCATGAGGGCTCTGTTCGCTTTGCAGCGATGAAAGGCAAGAGTAGGAGCAGATCCCTTACAAGACAATCCAGCTGCCAACGCTGGATCTGTGCATGGATGAAGTCGAATTGCTGAAAGAATGTCTTGATTGGAGAACAGCCAAGTTGTCCGCCTGTGAATCCGTTGGACTCGAGCGAGCAATAAAAGACAAGTAGATGAATAGTCGCGCTTTTATCCAACGATTGGTCATTGGCACCTTATAACGAAAAATAACCTTCCATTTTCTCCGCTTTTGGGCAAAAACACGCCTTTCATATGAAATAAAAATCAAATGAAAAGAGAAAGAAAGTTGGTCTTATGTGTTTTTTTGTGTGATGCCTAAATTGTGCAGGGTTTTTGCTTCACGTCGATTGGATACATCCGTGAGCACCCGAAACTTTGACTCAATTTCCGAGCAAGTGAAGATCCCGAGTCACATAAACATTTTATAGTTGCTTGGTCATATCTATCATTTGGGTTTTGTTCATATCTTGACCATGTACAGGCACATTCACCCCACATTTCGCACAGCATGTATGCGTCTACCTTTGAACAACCAGTCAGTACGAGAATCCATTAGACTAAGAACTTCCGTCGTCGGTGCTGAGTTCCTCATTACACGTCAACGCCAACCAACCACGGTCTTATGTCGTCGACTACACGGTGGTCTCCCTAGCGAATTGCGCATTTTACGCAGTGAGGCCAAGGTGGTGAAAGAGATACCAAAGGTGGAAGAGAAAGAAACAATGACCTCGAGAGCCGTTCAGTTAGCGAAAGAGCAGATAGCGTCTGGTTCGGCGTCATCGTCAGCCGAGGCTGCTGCTACAGCCGCGCTTAAGCCTAAAAAGACCTTATGGCAAAAAGTAAAGGATGAAGCAGTACATTATTGGGACGGAACCAAGTTACTTGGATTGGAAATCCGAATTTCATCCAAACTCACCTGGAAATTACTCAACGGTGGCAAACTGACACGAAGAGAAGCGCGCCAGGTAAAAAGGAGGTTCCTAGATATCGCTTATCCCGGAAAATCCCACTGACTTAATTCGTCTATTTTCTTTTTGTTGTGGTAGCTTCGACGTACTACTTCTGATATTCTTCGACTAGTTCCTTTTGCGGTGTTTGTGCTTGTGCCATTTATGGAACTTCTGTTGCCTGTAGCGCTTAAGCTCTTCCCCAACATGTTGCCTAGTACATACGCAAGCAAATCACAAGAGGTAGGATTACTACCACTGAAAGGGACAATGAGAAGTAACAGGCTGAACTTTCCCTTTTGTAAAATTCGTATAGGAAGAGAAGAAGCGCAAGTTGTTGAAAGTTAGATTGGAGATGGCCAAATTCTTGCAGGAAACCATTTCAGAAACCGGCTTTGCTGGGTCCGATCACGCAGGAGCTGCTCAAGAATTTGCAGACTTCTTCAGAAAGGTAAAACGAAAATATACCAACAAGGTTCGAACCTAACGTGTTGATCTGTGAGTAGATCCGGATTACAGGTGAACAAGCATCGACTGAGGATCTTTTAAACGTGGCAAGACGCTTTGAGGACGAGTTGACGCTGGATAATCTTTCACGACCTCAACTTGTCTCCATGTGCAAATACATGAACATCAACGCTTTTGGCACAGATAACTTTTTGCGATTCCAAATCCGAAACCGAATGCGACAGATTAAGGCTGATGATAAGGTATAGCGCAGGAATCCCATCTATCTTATAGGTTTTCATTGATGTATTTGTTGAATTAGGTTATCCAAGAAGAAGGTGTAGACAGTTTGACAATCCAAGAGTTGCAAGCTGCTTGTGCTGCTCGTGGTATTCGTGCTGTGGGAACATCCCCTGGACGACTGAGAGATGAGCTCTCGCAATGGCTCGATTTGCATCTAGAGCACCACGTCCCATCCACTCTGCTGATTTTGTCTCGTGCTTTCAGTTACACTGACCGTGGTATGAGCACCGAAGAAGCACTCAAGGCAACGTTCAACAGTTTGCCTGACAACTTGGTATGGCTCTTGATTTTGTTTGTTACACCCGAGAGATCTAATTTTTTTAATCCACTTTAGGTCAATGAGGCCGAGTTGCAGGTTCTTGAGCTTGTTGGTGCTAGTACATATAAGCAAAAGCTTGAGGTGCTTGAACAACAGCAAGAATTGATCGAGGATGAATCAGAACAAGAAGAAAAGGAAGCCAAGGCACGACGCGAAGCGAAGGAGGCTGAAGAAGCGGAGAAGCAACGTCAAGAGGAAGAAAAACGTAAGGCTGAAGCGGCGGAACGCGAGGCATTTGTTGCGGAAGAGAAGGTAAAGAAATGGGTGAAGCTATCGTTTAGTTAAACTCATTTACGTCATTGAAAGCCTGCCGCTGCAGAGCCAGCTAAAGAGGAGCCTGTGCAGGAGCCTAGGGAAAAGGAAACAGTCGAAGGCAAATTGTCTGAGGAACAACAACACGAGTTGCAGGAAGCTTTGGCCAAACTTCGCACTAAGGTAGATGTGTTGGAAGAGCGTGCTCAGTTGAATGAGATCAAGATCCAGCACGAGGATTACAAAGAGGTATGACCGGTTATAGAAGGGAAGGCAAGGTGATGATGACTCATTTCTGTTTCTTTTTCAAAGCTTATTGAGGAGTTGAAGGAAGCCACCAACCGTGAGGCAGACAAGACGACATTGCGACTGGGCAAACGTCTAGAAAAGATGTTGAACCAGATCGACAAGGAGATTGATTCTATTGAGAAAGACCAGGCAGAAAAACAACAAAAAGAAAACGAAACCCAAGAAAAGCAGAAGAGCGAGGCTAGCAACACTCCATGAATAGACCAGCAACGATGACGAACAAAGAAAGAAAAAAGACAGCCTTCCGAAAAATTTACAACATTCCCTTTTTCATCGTTGCATTTCCAGATAGAGTTCATATTTGCTAATAAAGAATAACTGGACCTGTAATGAAAAGAGTTCCAGTAACCCAGGATTGGTTCAACCTTCTTTCTATTGTATGAACAAAATCAGTAGACTGCAAGGGATAATTTTTGATGGTATAGGAGCAAGGGAGGATTGACTAAACAGAATGTTCTGACAGGAAGAAAGAAACAAAGGGGGTTAAGGGTAAATACATCAAGTGCTCGAATGGGTAACTTTATGTTAAACAGAGAGAGACAGCAGCCAACAAAAGACACGATGCCATTTTCCTTGCGTTGGCAACTTTGCGTGAATCCATGGCAAACAGTGTATAGTTACACCAATTGCTGAGTTCCATTGGGAGCCAAGACTCAATTTGTCATTTCTACCAAAAAAGGAATAGCGATACTAATTGAAGTTGGGTGTCGAGACTCTCTCTCTCTTTACAGATGTCCAACCGTGAACTAATCTCTTTTTGGGATAGAATTGAGTTTACCAGGACTTTGTCCCTCTCCCTTTTATAGAACGGAAACACACAATAGTGATTGTTTGTCTGACGAGCGGCATTAACTCCGTGGCGCATGCTTTTGACTGCGCCATCCGAGAAAACCATAAGGTGGCCTATAGCTGCAAACATAATATAGCAGCAATGGGTCATTGGAAACCAATAGCTCAGCAAACAGAAAAAGTACCATTGAAAATTACCTTCTTATGTCTCCAATTGCTACATAACCAGAAGCATGATTCATCCATCTAACACGCTTAATTAATTCTATAGCATGGAGAAATCCACACACGCACTCTCTCGCTTTCTAATCTCGAACTTGGATGCTCACCGCAAGTGGTTACCATGTCCGCACTTGGAAGAAAAATGAGTATACTTCTGGCTGTAACAGCTCCATTAAAACTGTGCCATCACAGCCCTATTTTCCGTTGTATTGGTTTTGCGGTTCGTAGCTTCAGGACTAAAGAGTTTTGATGCCTATAATATATAATCTTCTCTGACTAATCTAAATAAGGTTCCTTCACTGAACGTTTCTGGATCTTTTCCAAGCCATGTTCGGGATACTAGCCATGCTCCGCTCTGTTACCTGCCAAGGGAAGTACACCATGCCTTGACACATTTTTCAAGTTGACTGAAGATCCGACTTATATCTCATTCTCATGTACAGGAACCAAGTAAGATTGCCGGATTGGCTCTTTCTAATGTCCTTCAGATTTCAACGTGGTAGACTCTAATCTTTTGCCACTGGACAACGTCAAACTTCCCCTTGCACCTCGGCTATCGATGGTGAACAAAGAAACAAGAGGCAGATAGATGTTGACGCCCAAGGATAAGATGATCATCGTCTCGTACATAAGTGATGCTCTGATCGCTTGGAGGAAGGGATATGTTACTTATTATTCTTTTCCCTTAATTTTTGCTGGCATACACTTTGAGAGATCAAGCCATTTTATACCAGGCTGTTCCTAAAGGGATATGTTGAGCATTGTTTAAAGGAACCTGATGATGGGTCCGAAAAATGAAATCATGGGCACCTGTACCCGATCAACACGAAAAATGTCCTCTTTCTTTTTTTTTCCCTTCGCAGACCCTGTTTATACGTTGGTTGCCATAGGATGATTATGTTTGGATGCGGAGACTGATCTTATTGCATTCATTTCATGTCTATTCCGCCAATTAAAAAGAACAGAAAAAATGCATTGCATTTTAAGCTTTATGTTTCTTTTGCATAGATGGGCCTTTGTATTTTAAAGTCCAAAGTGTGATGAGGCTTGGGGATGTGTGTGTGTGTGAGGGTTTTGTATCCATCGAAATGCAACACACGTGTAAAGTTTACTGATGCTAATCGAACGCCACGTGTTACAGAGCACAATGGATTTTGGTGTTCAATCCATTATGGGATTATTTCAGTTTCGGATGATAGGGAAGAACCTAACCCCCCCCCCTCTTTACGTTTTTTTGCTTTTCTGTGTGCTTTTTTTGATCACGAAACGAAAAAGCATCGTATGTTTTTATTTTTTTTCTGTTGAGTATGATGCCATAGTACTTTTATTTGTCTTAGACTAGACTAAAAAGAAGGAGAGAGAGGGGTTGGGTGAGGTTGTAGAGGACATGGGCATCGAAGGGGCGCTGGGGGAGGGGTTTAGTTTTAACTCAGTCTCACGATAGGCCTTTGTTGATGTTCTTTCATCCAAAGTAAAAGATACAAAACTGCTATTGAATACCATCTTTTGCATGAGAATTCCCCGTTGATGACATTGAATTTGCTTAGAACGAAGAGCAATCCAATACAACAAGAGGAAAGACACTCTCATTTAACCAAAGCAAAAAAGAAAAAAGAAAAATGTCGTCTTATAACTTGTACAAGCGAATGACCAAGTCAATAGAGCCAAAATGCAATCGGCTTTGTGACACATTGGTAAATTACTTTCCAACGGCGGGATAAAAATATCCTTGTCAGAAAAAGGGAAACTGTAATTCTATTTTTTTTTCTTTTGATTCTTATACTTACTCTACTTCATCCTCTTTCTTTCTTTTTTTTTTTCCCCTCTCGCTCTCCTTCCCTTCTTCTTCCTATCTCTCTCTCTCTTTCTCTCTTCTTTATTTCTCTCACCCAAACAGATCACCTCAAATTGAAGCAGCTGGCTTGCTTTAATTCCGTTTCTATTTTCCATTTCTGTCCTTATTTTCTTGTCTTTAATTTTCCTCGTTTGCCCATTCTATTCATCATCTGTTATTATTTCTTTGCATTATGGTCACCATGGAGAAAATCGTAAGTTACAAATTTTTCTCTTTTACTTTTTATTGTAGAAAAAAAAAGAGAGAAACGGATGTCGCGTTAGAGAACATAAAAATTTCCCTTAGTAACCACAAAATTCTGGGCCCTATTAGATCACTCGGGTAACCGAGACTCGCTGGTCGAAACTGTACATGACCACAGCCGCTCTGCAATGCATCTTTATCGTTACACTTCAGGCCGTAATCTGTTCCCAAAACACCATTCAAGCATCCATTCTGACCGGTGGTCGTACGGTGGCCGAAGCCATCAAGGCAGGCGCTTCTTCCGATGCCGAAATCATCGCCGTGAGTGCCGCCGATCGATTAGGTCGAATCAAATGGGAAAACATTGCTTTCATTGGATTTCAAATCTGGTTCGCCGTCATGGCCCTGGATGCGGTGCGTTTACACCTTTTTTTTTTTTTTTTGGCTGCTACGTCCCCTTACTATGAAGCTGACTTTTTTATATATATTTTATCTAGACCGTTTATCAAAATACGGCGGAGATTCTAGCTTTGGCCATAATGAACATCTTATGTGCTGTTCTTGGCGCGTTAGAAGTGGTGGACGGTGTGAAGTGGTTAAATCGATTGCAGAGATACCCTGAAATCAATTCTCAGCCTTTGGCCATTGCCGAAAAGATAGAAATTGCATTGTCCGTCGTGATCCTTCTCTTCGCCTGTGCGATGACTTATCTCAGCTACGAAATGTCGCGTCAATTTGGTTGGAATATCTACAAAAAAATCGGAGCCGACGTGCAGATTCAACGTAGGTGGAACGGGAAAAGCATAGAGTTGTGCTATTTTGGTCAACTGACACTTTCATGCTTTTTCTGTTCGATCCAGGCATGTATCGCATGTTCCAATTCTTCGTTTTGGCACTGAAGCTCGATGTCTTTACGGAATTTTTGGTCTCTGTGTTCTATCTTATACAATTTGCGTTGAAACAAGGCATTGATTGGGAATCCGGTATTCAATTGGTGGTTACTGTGTTGATGTTGCCCATGTTGTATTTTGCACGAGCGGCAGGAAGTTCTGAAAGTTCAGGCAAAATGGTGCTCTTCATCACTTTCCAAGCTATTGTTTTGGTTCATTATGCCCTCATTTTGTACCAAACTTTTAAATCCGAAGATCTGTTCCCAACCTTCAAAACAAACGATCGATGGTATACATGGATTTGTTTAGGTAAGAGATTAAATTGGGTGATTCGATTATCTTGGTGTTCATAGTTTCTCTTTCAGTTTGGCTTGGTGTGGTGATAGACATAGCAACAGCGGTTCTAGGCTACCTTTGCATGCGGAGCTTCGATCGGGGTCTCAAGCCATATGTGCAACGAGGCGCCGCTAACAAGAATAAGCATGATTTGGAATTAAGCAAAACCTATACAGGCAATTCCTGGAAAATTGATGATGATTGAAAAAAAAAACCGAACGACACAAAAAGAACGAAACTTTGATTCTACGGGCATATCCCCTTTTCTTTTTTAGTGCTATTTTACGAAAACGGTGCACACTGTAACTTAAATCTATATAACCAAAACGAAGTAAAACAAAAGAAAAGGCATTGTTCCTCTTAACTATTTTTTTTTGAAGGAAAAAGGTTATAGAAGTTTGTATTTCCCAATCTTACGATATATAAGTGGTATGGTTATCAAATTAAATGAAGTACGCGCAAAAAGAAAGAAAAGGAAAGAAAAAGAAGAAGAAATATAAAAAGGACACAAACAAGAAAAAGGATCTAGACTGAATAAATTGGCTGGATCGTGAATAGCAAGTAATTGGGTTTTTGTGTTGTTTAAGCAAGTTGCAGGAATTCGATCTACTCCTCCCATCATCTTCACGCAAAACACCGAACAACTTTCCCGTTCTTTGTCGTCTTTTTTTTCTTTGGTCTTATTACCTTGATCCTTGCGAAGGGCTGACAGGCGAAACGGGTGTGGCTGGACTAGTAACAGCGGCTGGCGAGGGGTGTGCTGCTCCTTTGATAGCCATCAATTGCTTGCTTCGGAAAGCTTCGTAATGAATATGAGCAGTAGTTTCAATCAAATCTTGTAAATGTGTTCTGGTCAAGAAGTTGCGAAGATGGACAAACTCGCAGTGTGTTTCGTCTTCCACTGTTATTTGTCGTTTTCACTCATATCAGTTTTTTTCGGCCCTGATGGAATGATGTTGAATATGGATCCTTACCATTAATGACACCCCATCGTGTTTTTCTTCCTCGTACAGCCTTTCCACCAATAACAACGTTTCTTTCCGATCCAACCACCGCGAAAGGAATCAATTCCTGATTTAAACCGTTTTTTAAGATAAGGCAGGAACCAAATGACTTATTCTTCTTTTCTTAATCTTGAGCTTGTATCTTACCCTGATGCTTTCGTTTAATGCTTGTTCCTGTTCATCATCTTCATCGCTTTCGTAAGGATATAGAGTAATATTATGGAAAGCAAGCTCCGCTTTGATCTGGTTAAAAAATGTTAGATTCTCTGTTCTACTCCCTTTTCGTATAAGCTATCCATACTCGCTGTCTGAAAGCTTCTCTTTCCTCAAGGGTCAAAGAATCGGATTTAGCAATGACTGGAACGATGTTGACTACTTCAGATAGTTTCTTCAAGACGACGATATCAATCGGTTTCAATCTGCAGAGATTTAGGAGAAAAGGAGCTTGAGCAAAACCAGTGTACATCAGCTAAGTAGTAAACGTACGAATGACCCGATGGTGTGATGAAGAATAGACAGCAGTGAATTCTCGTATCTTGGATATATCTCTCTCGTTGGGCAGTGAGTTCTTTACGAAGGTAGGCAGAGTGAGCATCCTTGATATACTTGATAATAGGTTCCCAGCTAAAGAATTTAAATCGATTGAATACGACGTTTTTCATTCACCCTTAGTGAATAACCCTTATTCGCTGTCTCATTTACCAATTCTCATTATTCACTTGATCTCCGTAACCAGGTGTATCGACAATATTTAATCTCAGACGTACGCCATTTTCTTCAATCACTAAGGAGAGGATATAAAAAAGAAGTTACCACGCGGTGTCTACGCATTTGTTTTTTCGTATTTACAATGGGAAACCGTTTCGATTTCTGTAGTCTGTCGTGGAGGCTCATCGGCATTCCAACGACCTTTGCTTTCAATCAAATGGGAGGCGAAGATAGTGTTGACGAGCGTGGATTTACCGAGTCCAGATTGACCTACCAAAAACCATTAGCCCCTGTATTTCTTTTTTTCCCTTTTTCTTTTCTCAATTATTTTTTCTTTTTACCAACAACCATCACATTGAACTGAAAGCCCCTTTTAAGCGATTTTTTCTCTATTTGTTGAGTAATGGTGTCGAAACCGACATAGCCATTCAGGGCAGTCTAAGCATAGAAAGCATCAGTATAAAACAAAAGTTTCTTTGAGTCTTCAAACAAAAACAGCACAAAGAATATAAAACTTTGACTTACGGTGTTTATCTCAGTGGGAGCTGAAGTGTTCGCCATGATGATGAACTGAGCGACGAGATGATGTTTGGAAAAGAAGGGAAAGAGGGGTGAACGTCGCACAAGCAGGCCTTATGTTGAACACGAACCTTTGCGGAGGACCAAAAATGGTGAATTTCTTGCTTGGGCCTTTACCTTTTGGGATGCAAGCCACGAACCGATTTCAAGCCATTCACACTTCATGTGGAAAAACAAGTAAAAAAAAGACGCATAGAGAACACGGAATCATTTCATTTCTACGCTTATGGACGAAGTGAAAGCATGGATACTATTACTGCTAGTACTACTTTTCTTTCGTTGCTTGTTAGCCCATAATGAGTAAACCACGAAAATGAGAGCAATGACCAGACAAACGAGCCAGACGCTGAATGCTATACAGTAAACTTTAAGATGGGCTTCGAGGTGATGGCTCAAATTCATTTGGACATCTTCCCAAAGACCATCGAGGGAAGTCTGCATAACGTGATCCAGTGATGAACCTGACCAGTTTCGAATGTCCATTGCATCCATGCGTGATAAATTCAGATAACTATGGTTCACCTAAAAAACACCTTGGTATATAAATAAATCAACAAGAACAAAACCTCGACACGAGTATTTGGCATAGGTGCAAGAAAATAACGAAGAAAAGTAAAACTTACAATCCAAGTCAGGCCTTCCTCTATCGGTGCTATTTTGGATAGAAAGAGACATTGGAGGAGTGATTTGGCTGGGATCTGCAGGATTGTGTTGTCTAGAGTATCGTGAATCATGGTTTGAACAGTATCCACGAACGCTGTTAATGTTGCATTCAGCATGGATGCTGTCCCTCGTGCAATAGCGAGTGTCTCATTGTTCAATTGAGCTTCTGTTTCCGAGATCCATTGGTTGAGTTGATCAGTCTGACTTTGGACTTGAGTTGTCGTGTTCATAAGGAAAGTTTCCAAGGTAGCATTAGCCCAGCTTTGTATGCTTCTCTCAAAGCCACCAAGGCGATTCTGAAATAGCTGACGGGTCGACACGGTCAGAATACAAACGGTCGTCATGCCACACAAAGCTAAACCGAGGCAGTAAAGGACCATTGGCTGGGTCAAGAAGGCTATTAACCACCATCCGGAGGTTCGCTGCTTTTTGCTGGCTGCTGAATTGATAGATGCAAGACGGGAAACAAAGGGCTGGGTAACCAAGCTGCTAAGGTAATGCGCATTGTCCGTTTGTCTATTGTAAGTCAGCCGCTGATTTCCCGCCTCCGTGCTTGTAGAGCACAATAACGGTGTTGCGCGTTCTAGCAACCGATGGCGAAGACGTAGATGCATTGCGTTAAGGACAGCACATACGAGGAAAGCGATGAATAGAACGCCCATGAGTATGTACGTCAATCGAAGCAACTCGGCTTCGGTCTGCTGAAGCATGGCTGCAATATCGGTAGAATCACAAACTAACACATCCTCGATGTCGGCGCTGCTCCACGCTGGATGTATCGTCTTTGAGATGTTAAGAAAGCTACTATTGACTTGATATTTCAGTTCTTTAAATGGTTTGTCTATCCATAAGTTGGTTTCATTGCTAGCGGTCCAATTCGCTACTTTAATCTCGATTGCAGACAACGTGTTTGTCCAGTTTCCAAAGGCGACTGTTGCTGCTGTGGAATTACTGTAGGTACCAGTGCTGCTGCTATTGATATTACTCAACCAATCTTTTAACTGAGTTTCGATGGCATCTGTACTTTGCCATATTGTCTCTGTTGCTTGTTGAACGGGCGTTGTGATCTTTGTTATGACTTCTAATAGCCCGTTGACTGCCAATCCCAGAAAGCATTGAATCAAAGACTTGTACACGCCAATGGCCCAAAGGACCGAATTTTCCATGAGTGTGATAACGATCAGTAATTCATGACGGATATTGTCGACAGCTATTTGATTGGATTCAATCACATGGTGAAAAAAGTCTTGTGGTGTTGCAACAACTTCAGCTGCGGCTGTTTCCATCTCCATACAAAGCATATGCAACCTGTTTTGAGCTGTGCGGAAGTTTGTCTTGATGGCGACACGAAATAGGAAGAGGGAAGCCAATATGGTAGCAATGGCAAGTGAACCAAAATTCAGCCAGGCTATAGTATACAGCTGACCGAGGCTCACTTTAGGAACGGCATGGCGGGATAGCATGAGACGTCGAAGTCAAAGGAAGATGTACTTTGCAAATCGGTAAGCGAGCGTACCTGTTCGTTCTTTTAAGAGACAATTTTTTCTTCTTTGTTCTCTGTCAAGATCATTGTTATAACATGCGGCAATGAGAGTGACTCTTTCGTCAGCAAACAATGACAAGACGATTCTTTTAAGCAAACATATTATAACGATGTCCATCTGTAGAAATGAATATAGAAATATCCGTATTCGCTCCATTAAAGTGTAAAGATGCATCTTTATCCAACTTTGTGAAATCAGTTTGTTTCTTAATGTGGGTCGAAAGTACTCATTATCCAAGCAACAGCATAGGAAGTGGATTTTCATGTTGCAAGAAAAAATGTGACGTTATCATCGTAAGCATATCCCTACTCTTCTATAAGTATACACGTAGGGTTCCGCAAAAGAACCAAAGAAGGGAAGCTATTTTTCCCCTGGGACTAATTAGTGGAATTCTGAATTATCTAGTTAATTCAAAAGTATAATCAGGATTCTGAAAGCATTAACTGGTTGATATCATGCCAGTCTAGTTCATTGCGCTTGTATGGAGGCAAAAGCGACGATGCTGAAATGCAACATTCAGATGGTATTGACATTGCTGGAACACCTACCTGATTACAAACATCCCTCTGGAAATTGGCAATGATGACATGCTGCTGATTTCACCATCATAATGAATCAGTAGAGCACAAAAGGTTCATCTTGACTAGTTACAGGAGAGTGAAAACATTAAGCCAATTTTGACATGAAACCCTTTTTAAACTGTGATGACCATACTTCCTACAGGTAATACTCTCTTTTTAGCATAATTATCCTATATGAAATTTCCTATTCCTATTATTTTTCAAAAACGGTTCTCTATATAGTCTTCTTCTATTTTCCTTTTTAGATTGATTAGGTTCGGTTCGGTTCAGCAAAGAACCGAGAAGAATCGAACCGTGCAGAACCCTACATATTCCAGTACAGGGATATCAAGCTTGTTGAGTAAGGCATTCATATGTCGCGCGTATTTTTATCCAACATTGGCCTCTTTTATTCTTTTTGTTCGCATTTTTAGCGGTGAAACCGCGTGTAACTGAACAAAAACTGCCATTGCCCCCAACAAGGATATGTTTGGTACGTACGACATGGCCCTCGCATACCCTCGCAAAACCGACCTACGTTTAAAATGCCAAGGCTCGCTGCAAAAGGATTTGGTTGATATGTGTTCGGACGAGTTTAAAAAAGCAGCAGTCTTTAAGTCGGTGGTGTTGGCCTAACACGCAAAGAATATGCCAATTAACGCATCAATTTTATTCAAGAATGGCTTGCTGGATACCACGGACATCATGTACTTTGATGTCCTTGGGACCAACGCGTACCTGTCCCTTTTTACGCTATCTTCCTAAGCACCAATCATACCTTGGCTCTCTCGTAGCGGATGTGCTTCATTTCCCAACCAACGTACTATTTCTCGGCGAGTTGCGGGACCTTATACTGGCTTGTTTCAATTCAAACAATTTGTGCTCAATCAAGAAAACGTTGATTCGTAGGGCCATCAACAAGCAATAGTCAAGGAAGCGCTCGGCTGCTATTGTAGACACAACAAACTTGCCACGGTCACCAGTAAGCGACGACCAACACACTTACCTGCCTGGATACATTTTTTTTCTCGCCCAAGATACCACCACAAAGGAAGGCACGCACTGATTCCGACAAATGCCGACAGGAGAATGAATCCAGAGAAGATTGAACTCTTTTGCCCTGGGCCATATCCCCCGCTCTGTTCAATACTCTCCCCTCTTCTCTGTATGATACAATGTCTCTCTTTTTTCTTTGCATTCTTCTGTATATACATGAAGATACAGTAACCAAGACTCAAACAAATGTTCATTTGATTCCAATCCTCAACTCGTATTACACATGGAGCAATATCCAAAGGGTAACTTATTTTGGTGTAAAAATTGGATTTTCACTAATAATGTTTTGTTAGAGCTGAACGCGCATATCAAGTATAGTGACTCCCCCGAATTTCTTGGCATTTGTCAATCAGCACAAGGCCAAAATTGCTGAATGGTCCATGAGTCTCAGTTGTCGAACTACTGCGCAACAATGAGACGTTACAGATTGAAGCTCGCATGATACTGGATTTTCCGTTGCCACAGTTCAGGACGTCATAGATGATTATTCAGTATGAGCTCAAAAATAGGTCCATTCCACCTTGAACACTTCATGCCCGCGCGCACAAGGGTAATTACTACCCCCGCTTGTAGCTGTATTGGCATTTAAACATGGATGTGCATAAAACAGAATCTAGCAATCGTAACTCAGCTTCGTTGTACAAGTGTTATTGCTTCTATGGCCATTGTATCCTATGAGTCGATAGGAATTGCACCGTAGACTCAATGACTCTGTTATACATGCTTTTACTGCGTTTTGCCATTTTAGAATCGTCAAAGGTGGTAGTGTGTCATACCTCTCAGAATAGGAAACAGAAGATGAACATCTTTTTTGTCTGTACAACTATAAAATCGAGTGGAATGGCTAAGCCAAGTTAACTTCATCATTTAAGCAAAATACAGAGGTTTTTTCAGCAATGTTGACCTCTTTCTCTGCTTTTCTTGCGGACGATGAGTGGCCTCGACAACTTAAACCACGTTTCTACGCAACTAAACGAGGATATTTGCAATTTCCCTTTTGTCCGTTACACATTCCGCGTATAAATCAAAGAGCCTAGATTATACGACACCTAGCACCGAACTGTCGCAGCGGGATGCGATCAAGAGCGATATTACGCTTGTGAACAATGGACACGATTGTCACAGCACACAACATGAATATGTGCCATTACACACAAGTGATCTTGAAGACATTTGTAATGGTCATCATGAGGGATGTCAACAAAATATCTTTGGAAATATGTTTAGAAATTTATGCAATAAGTTTTGTGAACTATGCGTAGCTTCCTATCAATGGGTAGGACACGCTAGGTGGAGATTTCAGATGCCAGACCATAAGGCACCTAGCGCTTCGGAGCTACGGAGAGATCAGATCAAGAGCGAGATCGTGCTTTTAGACACGAGATCCAAATTAGACAATATCAAATGCATCTCTATACCGTTCGATGAAGACGTTCCCGCATATCATGCAATTTCGTACCGATGGGGAGAGCATGCCGAATGTAACGCACAAACTCCGAATTATACGGCACGTATTACTTCGATCTCTCGAGGCAATCTCATCAAACTGTACGAGCTATTCCGTTCTCACGCACGTTATATATGGATTGATGTCATAAGCATCAATCAAGCAGACAAAGAACACAGAAAAATGGCGATCAAAGACATGGACAACATATATCGAAGAGCAGAGATGGTTATTGCAGTACCAGACCTCTGTTATTGCGACGGAAACCCACTAATGGAAGACGTTACTAAAGAGGATATCGAAGCGGGAATACTACATATTTACAGATTTTATTACGAATATTTTGACATCACAAGGTCGGTCGGTAAGGACGAGCTAGGCGAGCAAATGGAGCTACTGGAGGATGAACTAGCTTTCGTTGATGCTCTTCAATACGACGCTGATATAGAAGAACAATTGGTAGACGAGTGGAAGGGCTACCAGTTCATTTCCCTCGTTGTTACAGAATGGGCGGAGAGAGCTTGGGTACTTAGCGAACGCACTATCGGTGTCAAGGATTACAAGCTAGAAATATATATACTAAGAGGAAATGCAGTTTTCTTTTGGGAGCCTTTCGGCGAGATTGAGTGGGATTTGGATCTTGTGCCAGCGGATCTTTTCAAGACAATTTTTGATTCCAAGTCAACCAAGTACATCGACCGCCTATTCGCGATATTTCCACACACTAAACATAAATATGTCGTGCAGAAGTTGGTGGATGAGGACTAGTATCGATAACGAAGACGACTTGAGGTGGCTTTTATTTGACACCCTAGACATGGATGGTAGAAACGGATTATTGAAGTACTTTTTCGACGAACATAAACACTTTTTCAATGTGCTGCCATTACCCGTGAAGAAAAAGGGATTCCAGTTTTTTGACCTAGGGATACCGTACAAGCTTAGCGATCCATCATTCTTTTTTGAGATAGAGCCAACAACACATTACAGAAAACGTGTGCTGAAAGTTTCCTGTCCTTTCATCTATCCCTACCGGCTAGATTGCGGCGGCGACTTCCACCTAGCAGATGCTGAAGATGATTTAGAAATAGTCCTGGTTCACCAATATAGCGTCACGTCTCGCTACAGGCCTGTTGGTTATCGATACCACAAGTCAAACGGCGCTTGGAAGATGATTTCGCCCACGGAGATCGAACCCTCTATACGCGGATGGAAATATGGTGGATTTCTGGTGTTTCCAGGAGACCTACTATAGCTCTTCCAAAAGACTATAGATTTGCAATTTCTCGTTTTCAAGACACTCAAATAGTAACCAATAGTTAAGGTCTGCCATATATATCTTCTCTAAGCATATCATGCGTTGATATAGCCACAACCTTAGCAATGCCAGTTTGATAGACTTTACTCGAAAGCAAGTTTATTTGTTTTGTACGTACGTTATCTGGAATGCTAAATGTATTTTAAACTATTTTTACGGCAACCATAGGAAGTAATACATAGAGCAATTTTACAAACTCTGCGATATATAAATCTTTAGCGACTCGTTTTCAATTGGGCCCATTCCTATAAACAAACTAACAAGTAGTCTGGTTTACCATGTTATCGCGTTAATTGCGAACAGAAAGAAGAAAAGAATTAAGGAGGGTCAGAATTTCACTATAATAAATCCAGCATACTCCAGCTTGCTCGTCCCTTTTACAGCCGTTCTACCTAGTAGCTTGCGCAATTTAGGTAGATCGAATTTGATATTATTGAAGACTTAGGCCTAGGCTTAAAGCTTGGCAATAAAAAGGAGGTACTATAAAATGTCGCTCAATCAAACGTATATTACGCACATTGAGACAACACGGCAGACATTAAGACTGTTCCTTAATTGAAGGTAAGAAGCAAAGCAACATGCTTCTGCTGTTTAGTTAGGCCTAGTAAACTTATGCAAGTACGAAAATAATTAACAACAAACTGGTGCATGCGAACGGACATGATCCAATCAGTTTGCAGTCTATTGCATAATGGCAAATATGCAGACGATAAAATAGATTGGTAATCATATGTCCAACTGATTGTTGCCGCTCCTTGAACATAAACTTTGCTTTGAAGGAGTAATCGCTTTGGCCAGGTTCAACAATATAGCTTGAAAGTTTATTGCTGTATCGGTGTGCTAGTCCAACGGAAACCATTATGACGACAAACAGACTATGTACGGGTTCTAAATCAAGATTTTTATTATTTTTGGTTAAACTCCAACCTGGTAGCTGTATCTGTATTAATCAGCATCGGTCCAGAATCGTTGTACTTCGTTTCTAAGCTATGGTTATTTTTCTATTAAGGAGCTGTAGGAAGGGATGAGACTCAGAAATTAAACGTAATCCAACCATTTCTAGCTTCTTTTATTATTGTCGATATATGTACGAGAGCAAACCTAGATATCCACGGTGAGGTTATATGTTTTTATGTCATACAGAACAGTCGCGGAAACACATGTGCCTCTGCAGAAAGTTAATAACATATCCGGTCAAAGTAACAGAAAATTATCCGTTCGACAAGATAAACCTATTTTGATTTTATGATATCATCTGACGTGATTCAAGTTAGAATACGATCACAGTTTCAGGGTGGCCTTTTTTTACTTGTCCTGAAGTTTGAGCCAATCTTGATGAAATACAACATTAACTTGCAAAAAAAAAATGCACAAGGTTTATTTTTTTTCTTTCTCTCTACACGATCGACATAGTAATGCGGGGAGTATGTTATAATGCAAAAAAAAACAGTAAAAAAAAGACAAGAAAAAAGAAAATTGTGGTGCCATAAGAGAAAACTGAGATTCATAAAGGATAAATGAAGATAAATCATTACCAAATATAATAGAGAAAACTGATGAATACAATAAGAAAAGAAAAAGGAATAATATAGAGTCATTTCCTAAGCAGTAATGGTTTTGAAAAAGCAAATAAAACCGTAAGGGTAACAAAAGAAGAAAGGATAAAACGAAGGCGCAAATAGTAAAAATTCTTTTTCGTGGGTACTTGTCAAGACAGTATATATAAGAAGGTTTCGTTAAGCGGGAAACTAAAGATGCAGACGGACGATCGCATAGTGTGAAGTAAATTTGGGGAAACTTAAATGAAAATGAAGAAATAGAAATAAGGGGTAAGGTCATGTGGAGAAAAATGCAATCCCGCTATCTCGTCTTGCTCCTGATTCCGCAAACAGTGAAATGGCTTTGTCCGAATAGAATGAAGGTCTGGGAAGAAGAAGCGGAGGAGGTGAGTGAGACCAAACGGTGCTCGATGGTGAAGGTGGCAAGGGTAATGAGGACGCTTGTTGTTGGTGTCCTTGTCCTCCTCCATTCATCGTTGGACTGACGCACAGAGGTGGCGTCTGTGGCTGATATGCGTTCCACGAAGGCGGATAGTAACACCTGACACACGAGGACTGAATAAATGGTTGATGTTGATGTTGATGTTGATGTTGCTTTTGCATATACATAATACGTCTTTCCTCCATGAAGGGTCGCCATTGGATTTGAGGTCTTTTCCCATTCACAGAATGATCGCATTTCATATGTTTTGTCAACATGGTCTTGCGTACAAAGCTTTTACTGCAACCTTCCGAAGGACACTTGTAAGGTCTTTTCCCAGTATGCGTTCGTCTATCATTAGTAAGAGAAACTGTCAGTCTTTCCTTCTTGGAAACCTATTATAATCTATTCTCTATTACCTGTGTCTAGCCAACGAACTACTGTCGCTGAAACTTTTGTTACAATCTGGATATTCACATATATGGGGTCGTTCCCCAGAGTGTGTCCGCATATGAACAGTCAAAGCTGAGCGTTGGATGAAGCTCTTGCCGCATCCTAATTCACGGCATTTGAATGGGCGTTCATTGGTATGAATCCGGGAATGGCGAACGAGATCGGATCGTCGACCTAAAAAAGAAGATATTACATCAGTTGAACCGTAAAATACTCTTTCTAAATCTTACCAAATGTCTTTTTGCAACCAGTGAATGTACATTCAAAAGGACGTTCTTCTGTAGCAAAATATTCTTGATGAACAATTTCTGAAATCTCCATTGTTTGTATAATGAATAGTTTCGTAAGGGGAAAAGAATCTGAAGGTTTTAGTTTGGTTTATATAGATAGAGGAAGAGAGAGAAAAAAGCACGGAGCAAATCAAATAGTGGCTACCAAAATAGACGAGGTAAGCAAAAAGGGTTCGTGCGCTACCCCTTTCCAAAAAAAAAAAAAAAGCCCCCAGATCAAAACGCAAGAGTAAAAAGCTCGTGAAAAGTCTTTTTTTTTTTCCTACGCTGGCATGTATGAATATGTATGCGACTTGACTTGTGCGTGTGTATGTGTGTGTGCGTGTGCGTGTGGCCATATAAAAAACTCCTTATGCAATAATCATCCTTGTGCGTGTTTAAAGAGAGACATCATTCATAGGAGAGAAAGCAAAATACAGAGCGTTTGACTAGCGAGAGCGGTATGATACGAAAAGTCAAGATGGTTTAACTTCTTTCCTTTTTGCCCCTTGCATTTGATCGATGCTTTTTGGTCGTGTGAAAGGAGAAACAATGATGTTGCTTCAAAAAAACTAGAGCGACAAGTCTGTGGATATGACTTATTCAATACAACAGCGTGATCATCTTTTCATTCCCCTAGACACCTTTTTTTTTATGTCTCCTTAGTTTCATTAAATGACGTGACAGATCGCAAAACGCATGGGCCAAGTAACCATAGAATAATACATAAATTTGCTGCATAGAAAAAAAAAACCTCCCTCCACCTTTTAACAAAAAAGAATATTAATGTCAATCTCATTTCATTAAATGAAATTGGACAGACTTAAACAGTGAGAGACACGAATCGATCGACACGAAAAAGAAAAAAAAGAAACTTATCCCGTTAGGAAAAGCACGGTGAATTATTATCTATCTATCTGGCTTAGCCGCTCATCTTTCTTCCCTTTTCATTTCTGCTAATATAACGCCCTCCTCCTGTTGTTTAGAAACATCGACTGAATCTTCATTAGTTTTTTTTTTTATGCCTTCTCCTTTGGATTCATCAATTCCAGAAGAGGAAGTAATGAAAAAACCCTGCCCGTTGTTCATGCAAATCACTACCCACTATCAGCAATCTTTTGTTGCCCATCCCATTGCTCTTTGTGAGAAAAAGGAGAGGCTTAGTCCGTTGTTTATCACCTAATGGTCCTTGCCACCTGCAGATTGAATAAGAAATACAATTCCAAGAACACGGGTTGCCTTTCTACGGTCTTTTAGTAACTGTAGACATGATAGATAAGGACAATCAAAAACGGAGAAAAGCAGAACAAAATCATTGTTGTCTTCTTGAGGAAAACACAGAAGGAATTATGGGGCAAAGAACGTAATGGTGCAGACAAAGGTAAAGTAATCATGGGCAGTAATTTTGTAAAACCGAAATTCTTGTTTAAGCTCTATGGTCATCACCATGAGCGTGCGCAATGGAATACGCGTACGTGCGTTAAACAAATAAACAACAAAAAAAAAAGGCTGCAAGGGATATCAATATATACTATTACAGTGCCAATGATAAAGTATTGCTCTCTCTCTCTCTCTCTGTGTGTGTGTGTGTGTGTATGTGCGTATTTCTGTCGATATCGTCTTTCAATGTCTTTTTGTTTTCTTTTTGTTCTTCTTCTTTTTCTTTGGTGTGGGCTTTTTCTTCTTGTTGCTATCTGTTGTTTGTTTCATGCGTTCCATCTCGGTCACAAACCTTGTTATTATTATTAGATCACGCGGTTTCTTAAGGGAAAGAAAAGACTATACCATCGAATCGTCAAGAATAAACAGACTGACAGGCCTAAAAGTGCAATGACATGACCGTTGAATCCCGTCAGGACCACCAATACCGCAAGTGTTACGAAGAGCGCATAAAACGCGTAAAACATGAGTTGGACCACGCCCCTGGGAGTGTGGCCTGGCGTCATTATGGAATGTACAATGTCAGCTATAAGACCATCTGCTGCCTGAACCTCTTCCTTTGCACTGTCTAAAATATTGTCATCTTCCGTCATTATAGTCGGCCGGAAGAAGAATCGTGGGGCAACGGGTTCACTTGTCTTTCAGTGACTGTCCGATATTTGCGGGGCATTTTGTTACAAAGCTGGTCAGAAAGTTTCGTATATTCCCTTTTCGCAGAAGTAGCATAGTTTGCATTTTACTGGCGGACGGGAGGCGTTTTTTACCTTTAGCGCAACTGTCTTAAAAGTTAAGGGAATCATGATAGTGTGTCCAAGTTGATTATACGGGTTTATATGGAAAATGCCAGAAGAACGGTTGCTAGGCGATCGTTCTCCCACGGACATTGAATAGCATCATGCCAATGGGTTCGCTTCGATGATAAGCCTGAGGACAGTCTTTAAAGACAAAAAATTCGAAGTTTGTTCTTTTGCCCTGTCCGATGCTGAATACAATTCGGTCTCTCATCTCACAGAATCGCGTTCGCTACATCGATGAAGATACCAATCTAGATCTCACCTGTACATACCATCGCATAATGCCAACAGCTATGAATCACTAATAAATATAAACCAAAAATAAAAAGATATTACCGATAACATTATTGCCATGGCGGCCCCGTCCGTTGGGTTAGAAAGCATATACCGCAACTCGCTTCCTGACGTAAAGAGGTAGAAAGACGATTTATTTTTTCTTTTCCTTTTTCACCTATGCCAAAGTTTGCAGATTCCTGGACGATCGCCATGGAGACCGTTACAAGATTTTCAACCTGTAAGCCTCTGATAAAGAGAAACCAGTCTTTTGGAGGGTTTGTTATGTGACCAAAGAAGCTTGTCGTAGGCGCTCGGAAAGATCGTACGAAGCCGATTTGTTCGAAGGTGCACCTGTAGCCCAATATCCCTTTGATGACCACCAGTCGCCACCTTTTGATATGATGCTCCAGTTTTGCCAAGACGCTGCAGCATGGTTAAAGAAAGGGAACGTTGTTGTGGTGCACTGCAAAGCTGGCAAGGGGCGCACGGGCACCATGATTGCATCTCTACTGCTTTACCTTGGTGAAATGCATACGGCAGATGATGCCATGTTCATGTATGGTGCGAAACGGACCAAAGATGGAAGGGTACATCATGGGCTATGCGTTTAGCAAAAGATCAGCTTTTTTAAGGCTAGTCCTTATTTAGGGTATCACCATCCCCAGCCAGAGACGCTATGTTCATTATTTTGAGAAAATGCTGAAAAATGAAATGAAAACGATCAAGATGAAGATCATTCGGATGGTCATCCATATGATCCCCAATTGCTACAAAGCGGATAAAGGTGAGTGATTATAGTAAATTATGGGCAAGTTTTGCCTCTTTTCTTTCCTCTGCAATGTTTAGAAGAAATTGGTCTCCTAATCCATGGGGCGAATTACATCATCATTTGACAGGACGGTATCTTACGTTCAGTATCTATCATGATGGTCAAAAGATATACGATCAGACAAGACAAGATGTAAGAGCTCTTTGTCTTGTTATTGTACCTAAATTCAAAGGAAATGTTGATAGTGTGAAATATCACGAACATCCCATCAGATCGTTATCTCTACCCCCGGAATGGATCCGGTGGAAGGAGACTTCAAGGTGAAATTTGCGCGCAAAGACCCCTACTTTTTCAAGGTTCTTTTTTCTTTTCTTTTTCTTTTTGGTTCTCTCTCTTTTTGTATTACTATGCATGCAATTGACATTTCTTTTTTTTTTTTCCCTCTCTCTTTCTCCTTCTTTTCAGGAACATGCAGTGTGTCACTTTTGGCTCCACACTGGATTTTTGTCAGAACGATCTACTGTGCATTTAGAGAAAAAGGAAATTGACAAGGCTTTTAATGACGAGGCTTGCATAGAATTTGACAAGAATTTCTCTATTGATATCAACTTCGAGATCCTGTAACGGATCCAAACAATACCTACAGTTTATTTTTCGTATACTACTTGATCTAACGAATTAGAGGACCTCTTTTTTTGTATTTCGACTCTTTCCCTTTGTAACACTTTTTGTAAGGCGCCAAAAGTTACAAATGTTTCCGTTTTTTCAATGTCATTATTCATATGTATTCTTTTTCGCTTTTGCATAGCATTTTAGTACATGGATCGTCTGCCACTTACAATAATAAACTGCTATTTCTTTGTTATACAGCTTTTTATTAAGCAATATATAACAAGCATATAAGGTTAATTTCGTTCATTATATCAGATCTTTGCATCGTAAATTACTTTCTTGAAGAAGCACTTTGTAAGGACAAAGGTATTGCAATTAGGCGGTATGGTTGCATTAGTACAATAACATGCAATAGGTGTTTTTTTCTTTTGGGGTTGACTTTAATGGACTTTTTTCAATTACTTGGCTTTGACGCTTTGAAACAAGGAGATAAAAAGGAACAATGACGAAGCCGAACGTTAGGATTAATGCAATCCAGAATGATTGTCTGGATGAGGCAACTATCCCGATTGGCTAAGCAGCTTTGGTTTCATACCCCGCTAACACCAGCCACTTGTCTCTTTTTGTGACATGCGAAACGGAGCTTGCTTTTCGAAAAGTTTACAGGTCCCTCTCCATTTTGTTCATCGATCATGTTGCGCACAGTGTAAGTACACCTACCTACCTAATGTTTACTACAAACAAAAGTAATACCTTTACGTTGTTCTCGAGTGTTTCTCAGTCCTTTTCTTTTGTTTTGCGTGTAGAAAACCTAAAAATGCCCGTTCTAAACGATTCCTGAAAAATCGCGAAGCAAAGGTGGTGGAGAATCCAAAAACGACACTCTTCGTAAGAGGATCAACAACAAGTCAAGTAGTGAACGATGCATTGAAGGATTTGGTAATGGAACTCCCGAGAATCTTTGACGAGGAATGAGTAGTAGAACTGACCCTTTTGTTTTTTTTCGCATTAGTATGCTCTGAAACGTACCAACGCTGTGTATTTTGGCAAGAAGAACGAAGTTAAGCCTTTTGAGGATGATGAAAAACTGGAATTCTTTTCACGGAAAAACGATGCTTCTCTAATGGTTATTGGCACGCATTTGAAAAAACGACCACACAACTTGACCTTTGTCCGCATGTTTGATTATCAGACCATGGATATGTTCGAACTGGGTGTTGAAAAATCCGTACCCATGAGCGAGATCAAGGGAACAAAATGTTCTCTCGGTATGAAGCCTTTGTTGGTATTTAACGGTGAAGGCTTTGGCTCGGACGAAACGTTGAAGAATATTAAGAACTACTTTCTGGATTTCTTCAATGGTGAATCAACGGACGCCATCAACGTTGGTGGTTTGGAATATGTCATCAGCTTTACAGCAACACCAGATAATCACATCCTACTTCGCACCTATTTAATTCAAATGAAGAAGAGCGGTACGAAGACGCCTCGTGTGGAAATGGAAGAAATGGGACCTCATTTTGATTTTGTTGTGCGTCGTACCGTTACACCTAAATCCGACCTTTGGAAGGCTGCTGTGAAGGTGCCCAGAGAACTCAAGGTAACCAAAAAAAAAAAAAAAAGACGGAATACAATGGTTTTCACGATGAATTTCTCATGCTTTTTATCTCTGTTCTTTTAGCCAAAGAAGGTTAAGAATATCGATGTGGATGAGATGGGCGACAAGGTTGGCCGTATCCATGTAGGCAACCAAGAACTACATAAGATCCAAACACGAAAGATGAAGGGTTTGAAGAAGCGACCGGCAGAAGACGATGAGGAAAAAGGAGAACAAGATAGCTCCTCAAACAAGAAACAAAAGCAGGACTAAACTTAAAGAAAAACCCAACAAAGAGAAAGATGCTAGATTCATCCCACAAAGACCTTGTTCATTCATAAATTTTTTTTTGTTTTTTACGTTGCATTGAATCATTTTGTCTTTTGGTCTTTGTTTATTTGCTGCGGATTTATAGAGCCTGTGAAGAGGCGTGAATGAAGGTCTTTCATAGTAAGCGAGTTTATGTTTCCGAGTCATGATAGAGTTTTCCTTCCTCCTGATGTTGGTGCGATCTCCCTGCTTCCAAAGAACGCATGAGAAATCGTCTATCCAGGTGAAACCAGAACGGATATTGGTTAAGCAAGGACATGGTAAAGCAGCTTAAAGAAAAAGCAGATACCAATTTTCAACATATTGCATCCTGAATGCGAAGTTAAATGATGTGAATATCTTGACAATGGCTCAGTCAATGTTCACAGGGGTGTTTGTATTGGATCAAAGCACGAACCTCAAGGCTTATCTACCAAATACTCTTCGTGCAGACAAATGACACCAAATTTAAAAATCGTTCCAAAGAAAATGGAAAAAGAATCCCGATTCAACTCAGGTTATTATTATTAGATGGTGAACGAATGTCCCAAGTGATGTATTTCATGAAGAACCAGAAACAATGCTTGAAAGGTGTCAAAATTGTACCAAATACAGAGTTAAAGACGTGTTTATGAGCGGCATTACAGATAACTGAAGAGCGTGGGCTATGGATGGACGGGGTTAAAGTTGAATTGCCACAAGAAATCAGCTCAAGATCATCAATGCTGTGTCCAGCACGCTCTTGCCTTTCAATCAGACTTTTTGGAAACAAAATCAGCTATAGCTGAAGCGGTTGAAGCTGCAGGCCATACGTTCGAACGCTATCCGAAGTATCACTGCTAGTGTAACCTCATCGAACGCTATTGGGGCAAGGCAAAGAAAAACACCCAGGAAAGTGCGACTACTTGTACATTTCCAGGTCCTCCACAGATTCCCCAAGGATAATCAAACTAGTTCTAGCGTGACCAAGACGTCCTCTGACGGGCGAATATTTCTGGCCCAACTCTAACTTACGAACGTACTCTGGCCCTTCTGAACCGTAACAAGTTTGCTTCAGCTCTAACCAGCATTGCTTCTGGTGACGATCAACTTGGCTGACGTTACTGCCAGTTCAAGCTCTGGGCAACGCTTAAGAACCAATCCTTCCCACCTTCCTGATTATGTCACGTAGCTTTATCTTAGAATATTTCTCTTTTCTTTATTTGCTCCTGTAAGTTCCTGACAAAAAATTACCGCCCATTGGCGTCTACAAAAAAAAAAGACTCCTCGTACATTTCACTGGGGAAGATAACGCCAGAAATTCCGGATAACGTACCTTTACAAATGATTCGCCGGTTTGAAAGAAAAGCCTGCAGGCATATAGACGCCTATTTCCATGGCATGGATGGCGAAGTGACCGACGAAGCTCTCTGGGTCTACAAGTCGCACAGGCGTTTTCAGAACGGACCATTAAAGCAAAATCCAATAAAAATCGTCTATTCATAATACTCAGATATCGGACATAGAAATGGAAACCTTGTCCATCTTTCAAAAAGATTTGCGACTCTCAGTGTCCTGCACAATAGCAGTGTGACCAAACATTTTGTTAACATTGATATGGTTACATAGAAAAAAAGATGCTTAGTAACACAAGTCCTTTTTTGTTTGATGTTGTTGTTAAAATTACGCACAGGCACATAATAAGGGAAAAAGAAAAGAAAGAAAAACTAGTAAAGGAAATTATGAATACGAAAATTCAGTAAACAGGTCTTTGTAAGGGTCTTCGCCAGCTGGAGCATTGCGATCTGTTTCAACTGTTTCTGGGTATTTTTCAAAATTGCTCGTATCGCCCGGATGGTGGTAAGGCGGAATAATCGGTGCCTACAACACGATACATGTATGGTTTGGTTACGGACGAATTGAAAACGTTTAAAAGGAGACTTACCCGCACGTTCTTTTCCAGCAAACCAATCCAGTCAACACCACGAAACCACTTATGCCGCTTCACATCTTCTGAACCACCCTAAAATTCCCAGCAGCATAAGGACATGACCCAGAAATTAAAAGTCCCAGTGGCTATATCCGTTACCTTTAAGTTTCCTAACCGTTTGCTTCGATCGCCAACAAGGAGTCTCTTTAGAAGATCCTTTGCCAGCGGGTCAAAATGCGCCGGAAATTGTACTTTGCCCGCCAAAATTTTCTCATATATTCCGAATGAATTATCGTCAAAGAAGGGTGGGTATCTAGTAAATGATAAGATGGTTTTGTTCTATCTGCAAACGAAGCTATGGTTACTAACCCCGCCAACATTTCGAAAATGACTATTATATGAATGAGTAAGATCTTTCGCTAATATATCCACTACTCACGGATGCCAAGCGCCCACCAATCCACTGCTTTGCCATGTCCTTTGCTTTGAATGATTTCCGGAGCCAAGTACTCGGGTGTGCCACATAAAGTCCAAGTACTGAAAAAGGAAAAGGCGATTGTAGGTAAACAAACGATCCAAATAAAAACGCAACTTCGTCTTACCGATCCACCACTGTTTTTGCAAATCCAAAATCAGTAATTTTGATATGACCTTGATGATCAATAAGAAGATTTTCGGGCTTCAAATCGCGATAAATGATGTCTTTTGAGTGGAGATATTCAATTGCCAAGACAATTTCGGATGCATAAAATCTTGTCATGTCGTTGGTAAAACGTCCAGCTCGACGTAGATGCGAGAAAAGTTCGCCACCGACTACGTATTCCAATAACATGTATAAATTGACATCATCCTGAAAAGTGCAGAACCTTCGCAATGATCAGAAAATAACCACGCCATAACAAATCCCTCCTGACAAAACTTTTTACGTACAAATCAACGACAAACGGAAAGCGCACCGACGCCAAGATTTGCTTCTCTGATAACAAATGTTCTACTTGCTTTAGTCTAACGACTTCGGACTTCTTCAGGACCTTCATTGCGTAGTACTTGTTGGTGTTTTTGAATTTTGTCAGGTATACTCGCCCAAATGTCCCCGTGCCTTTAAAAAAAAAGGATGT
The DNA here is from genome assembly GCA_000696975.1 of Apophysomyces trapeziformis B9324. Lineage (NCBI taxonomy): Eukaryota > Fungi > Mucoromycota > Mucoromycetes > Mucorales > Mucoraceae > Apophysomyces > Apophysomyces trapeziformis. Next base: position 89,322 of record JNDP01001169.1, on the reverse strand, counting down.
TTCAGAAAGACAAGAAACGCTTATGGCTCCACTTTTTCTTCTCAATTCCGATTTTCCTTTACCTAATGTATCCAGTAGTTCGAAATCCTTTAGACCAAAAGATGGCCTAGCCACGTAGACAGGTGGTCGAGTGTGATAAAACTGCAAACGACTTGCTTGTTGTTGCTGATAAAGCGCTTGACTACTGGGCGAATGGGGAATACTAGCAAGGGGATGATTCGGTGGAAGAGAGGATATATCCACATGTCTTTTCATCGCGTGAGATGATTGCAATCGCACCGGATGAGGTTGATCTTGTTGTTGCGAACGTGGTTGGTTGAGATAGACAGAGTGGTTGCCTAGAGGCGATGTGGTTGCTGATCTGTTGTTAAGGGCATCGTAAGGATGAACGGTCTTGTTGAGAAAGGCGAGAGGATGTTTCTGTTGCTGATCCTCTCTTTCGTGCGGCTTCTTCTCTGAGATGGGTTCCATACTGACAGTCGGGCTGTCGGTCTCTGTAAACATGTTGTCATAAGTTACGTTTTCGACACGCATCGATGACAGGGCAATGGCAGATGGGAAAAAAGGAGAGAAAAGAGAAACAGTATAGAGGGTAGGAACAAAAGGGTGAAAGGGGAAACGAGTAGAAAATAGAAACAAACATAAGTTTTTCTCAACGAACAAAAATAAAACTTACATGGTACAACTGCAACAGCGTTAAGGCACTAGAGGGAGGGAGAGGGAGAAGGGGAGGATTATGTAGAAAAGGTATATAGAAAAGAAAGATAGGGTATGGATAATACCAAAAAAAAAAAAAAAAAAAAAAAAAAAAAAGAAAAGGCACCCCTTTAGTCAGAAAGAGAAGGGGCCCGTTTTTGGCCGGTGTGCGAACGAAAACGAGAGAGCACGCGCAAGGCTCACATTTGCGGTAATGGTCGCACCAACTTCATCATCGTCTCCTTTTTGGTTCTACACCACCGACCAGTTTGTCTCTATCTTTTTTCTCTCGAAGCAGTCAAAGATACCATGTATTAAATCCATACATTGTTATTTATTCCTAGCAACATACCCTTGTTTACTGCTTCTTTGTACCGCATGAGAACAACGTAATGTGAAAGAAATTTGCCTTGCAGTTACCATAACGAAACAAAAGCGTAGGCAACTGAAATTTTTCAAGCGGGGCCAGAAGCCCTCCATAGTTACCGGACACGAAATGCCGAGCCTACCGAACAAGTGCGATATTTAAAAGCGCGTCACAATTGTTAATGACGTGTGATTGGGAAATCGCGGTTGAATAACACTCCTCTGAAAGGCAGATCAAGTAGCTCAACGCGATCTCATCGACCATGGACGACTCCCTGTACGACGAATTCGGCAATTACCTCGGCCCCGACATTGAGGAGGAAGATGAAGATTTAGAATTGGAAGAAGAAGAGGAACATATGCCTCATCATGTACAGGTGGAGGACGAAGAAATGGCAGAAGAAGAGCCAGCCGAACAGACAGCGTTGATGCGAGTAGATGGTAACTGTAACGAACGATATTACGTAAACTGACACTAACATCGGACACATTAGATATTCCACCTAACCAGATCGTTTTGCACGAAGACAAAAAATATTACCCCACCGCCGAAGAAGTATACGGAACCGAAGTGGAGACTTTAGTGCAGGAAGAGGATACACAGCCCTTGTCGGAACCTATCATTGCACCGATTAAAGTCAAAAAATTCCATGTCAGCGAAAAGGATTTGCCAGAGACGCGTTTTAGCAAAGAGTACGTTATACCATGAACCGTCGGCTGTAACCTAAAACCATAATGTTGCAGATTTATGATGGATATGATGAATTTCCCGGATCTTGTACGCAATGTTGCCATTGCAGGTCACCTTCATCACGGAAAAACATCGTTTGTGGATATGCTTGTCTCAGAAACGCACGATGTTCCCATCAATGTGGACCAACCCGTAGGTGTTTTGCGATAATGTGTCTGTTCCTGTTTGTTTGACTGTTGATCTTATTATTAGGAGCGTTATACCGATACGCATACTTTGGAAAGAGAGCGTGGTGTGAGTATCAAGAGTATGCCAATGACTCTTGTGATGCAAGATATCAACGAAAAATCATACTTGCTTAACGTGCTCGACACGCCAGGTAAAGCGGAAGAAAATGAAACGATCTGCATGAAGGAACAGAATGAATGACAGCATCTGGTTTTAGGCCATACGAATTTTATTGACGAAGTAGTCGCTGCCACACGTCTGGCAGACGGTGTTGTCATCGTCGTTGATGTCGTTGAAGGAGTGAGTCAGGGTATATGAAGGTTTCATTTTGTTAAGCAAAATTATTTTCGATCAAAATAAGGTCATGGTGAGCACTGAACAAGTCATCAAACATTGTATTCGCGAGAAGATTGCTATGACTCTTGTCGTCAACAAAGTGGACCGTTTGATCCTTGAGTTGAAATTACCTCCTACTGATGCGTATTTCAAATTACGCCATACAATTGAAGAAGTAAATTCGGTGATAAGGTATGACATGTGTAATGTTTGTCCTTGTCGGGGCCTAACGCTAGACATGTGTTTAGAGCTACTCCCGGCGGTGAAAATATCCGCTTGTCACCTGAATTGGGTAACGTCTGCTTTGCTTCTACCCAAACTGGATGGTGCTTCAGCCTGAAATCTTTTGCGCAGTACTATGCCGATTCTTATGGTAAGCTGGTGATATAGAAGGACAGGTGACTATCGCATGCTAAGCAAAGTATTAGAGGAAGAATTTAGCGCTAGTGATTTTGCCAAGCGCCTTTGGGGCGATATCTTTTATAACCCTGCCAAGGGATCTTTCCATCGCAAATCATTAGGATCGGATAGCAAGCGAACATTTATTCATTTTGTCCTCGAGCCTCTTTACAAGCTATATGCCCAGGTAACAAAACAAGTTGTGCTAGGCTCAATTCATGACTAATTTTTATATTAGGTTATCGGAGAAGATAGTAAGGAGTTGAAAAAGACTCTACGGTCATTAGGAATCTATTTGAAGGAAAAGGACTTTGGTCTTAATGTCAAGCCTTTGCTACGCATTGTCCTTTCTCAGTTCTTTGGACCTCCTGGTAGCTTCGTTGATATGGTGGTTCAGCACATTCCTTCCCCTGCTGCCAATGCTGCGCATAAGATTGAACAGATCTATACTGGACCTCTCGATACCGAGGTTGCACAAGCTATGCGCAACTGTGATCCTGATGGTCCGCTGATGATCCATGTTACCAAGCTTTACAACAACGATGAGGCCACATCATTCGATGCGTACGGCAGAGTCCTTAGTGGAAGTGTCAAAGCAGGACAAGTCGTGCGTGTTCTTGGCGAAGGTTACTCTATCGAAGATGAAGAAGACATGAGCATGCAGAAAGTATCCAACGTATGGATCTATGAATCGAGGTGAGTGTGGTTGAATTGCTTAGGAGGAATTGACTTATCTTTTACCCATAGGTACCGAATGGAGGTGGATGGTGTTCCTGCTGGTGGATGGGTACTGCTTGGTGGCATCGACAGTTCGATTATCAAAACTGCGACAATTACTCAGCAAAAATGGCACGAGGATGCATATATTTTCCGACCCTTACGTTTCCCAACTGCAGCCACACTCAAAGTTGCTATTGAACCTGTGAATCCGTCCGAGTTGCCAAAGATGCTGGACGGCTTGAGAAAGATCAATAAAAGCTATCCAATTGTCACGACAAAGGTATTTTACCATGGAAAGCTGGATATTAGAAGCTTATACGGGCGGAATAGGTGGAAGAATCAGGGGAGCATATTTTACTAGGTACAGGAGAACTATATCTTGACTGTGTCCTGCATGATCTCCGCCGCATGTACGCCGAAATTGAACTCAAAGTTGCCGATCCTGTTGTCCGATTCTGTGAAACGGTTGTTGAAACATCCGCTTTGAAATGCTTCGCTGAGACACCGAACAAAAAGTAAAGATTTTCCGCATATTTAGAAGACCGAAGAACTAGCGTAGATGCTAATTGCTTTTTGTAGGAATAAGCTTACCTTTATTGCAGAACCGCTTGAAAAAGGTTTAGCGGAGGAAATCGAAAATGGAGACGTCAATATCCGCTGGTCTGCAAAGGACTTGGGAACATATATGGAAAAGAAACACAACTGGGATGTTCTTGCATCACGGTCAATATGGGCGTTCGGACCCGATGATATGGGTCCTAATGTGCTTCTCGATGATACTCTGCCCTCAGAGGTAGATAAGAAACTTTTATACTCCGTCAAAGACTCTGTTCGACAAGGTTTCCAATGGGGTACTCGAGAAGGACCTCTGTGCGATGAACGTAAGATGATTTTTCAGGCCCGCTATTGCATGAAACTAACTGATTTATTGTAGCAATCCGAAACGTTAAATTTAGAATTCTGGATGCAGTGTTAGCAAATGAACCCATCTATAGAGGTGGTGGTCAGATTATTCCTACTGCTCGTCGAGTGTGCTATTCATCATTTTTGACGGTAATGCTTGGTAAAAAAAAATCTCATCTCATCTAATACTATTTTTTTTTTTCGGTTATTAGGCCACTCCTCGATTGATGGAGCCTGTTTACTACGTAGAAATCCAGGCACCAGCAGACTGTGTTTCCGCAGTGTATGCAGTCTTGCAACGAAGAAGGTAGGAGACATGCAAGCTACAAAACGAAAAGGCACCACATGTTCATTAATATTGTGCAGAGGTCATGTTACACAGGATATCCCCAAGCCCGGATCACCTTTGTACACAGTCAAGGCATACATTCCTGTCATTGATTCTTGCGGTTTTGAGACCGATCTTCGAACACATACACAAGGTCAAGCATTCTGTCAACAGATATTTGATCACTGGCAGATTGTGCCTGGCGATCCCCTTGATTCAAGCATTGTCTTAAGACCACTTGAACCTAGTCCGGGACAGCATTTGGCCAGAGACTTTATGGTGAAGACCAGAAGAAGAAAGGTAAGATCGTACATATTCGTATCTGAAGATGAGTAAATCACTCATGAATTTGTACTCACTTTTTAGGGACTTTCGGAAGATGTGAGCATAAACAAATACTTTGATGATCCCATGTTACTGGCGCTTGCGCAAAGCGACGTTCTTGGCGGAGTCGGCAGCTCAGAACAATAAGAGCTATTGTATAAAAAAAAGAAGAAGAAATGGAATACACCTGTAATAGACACCTGATGCCCGATATCACAGTCTGATAGCATGTGTGAAGTTATTGTTTTTTGCTTTGTATCAATTGAAGATGGTTCCTAGGTGAACTGGTTTTAATGATAAAAAAGGGGAAAAAGTTTGGGCATATGTAATACGCATATACAAAGTGAAAGGAAGTTATGCAACGCCTATTAGTGCAGAAGAAAATGGGGAAATGTTGGGTCTTGCGAGGGATATACATATGAGTAGCAAGAATCAAATTCCGGATACATAAGAAAAATTACTAAACCATAGAATGAATTATTCACAATGTGTTGATCTGGTACATCTTCTCCATCGCTTGCTTTTGGAGCACACTTTCCTGGAATCTATTTGCCAAGGATGAATAGGGTAGAAACTCTAGCGCAAAGAACTTACTTCCGCAATTGTTCGTTTTCGGCCATTAACCTTCGTAAGTTGGCCATGATGGTCACTTGCGTACTTTTTAAGTGTTGAATATGCTGGACAGCTAATACAAATAAAAACAGGGGGGTTAGGTGAGATGCGGCCAAGAATCTGATTTTTTTTCTCCCTTTTGCTGTTGTTCGCGAACTTACTGCGATGTAAAAGCGCCACCTTGCTCATCTTCTTATTCAGACAGCTTGGCAATTCATTTCTTAAATCTTCAAAGCCATCTTTGATCTGGGCACGTCGTTTTTGTTCCGATTGGATATGGATCTGTCTTCGTATCTCCGAGTTTGATAGCGTCGTGCTAAATCAAAAGATGCAAAAAAAAAAATATAATGATATTGAGGATTTTTTTAGCATTGCCTAGATCGAACAATGGTATATTTTTGGCTCTCTTATTACGTGTATTGCTGAGGATTTTCCCAATCGTTGGATGTATTCTTTCTTTCTTCTTTCGGTGTACTTGCTGGGGATTCCGCTTTTACGGGGCTGGTGGGGGCCTCGATTTTTGTGGGACTGAAACGCGCTGGGGAAGCAGCAGAAGAAGAAGAGGAAGAAGACGACGACGAGGAGGAGGCGGAGGAGGTCGAGGGATTGTAGCGACGCTTTTTCCGATTGGGGCCAGTGGACTGTTCATAAGTTTCTTTAGAATATTGCAGGAACTCGGGGTAAAACGCTTCAGGAAACGACGTGGCCCTGTTCAGGGTTTCTGTTAGCGAGGAGGAAGTAGTAGAAGCATGATGAGGCTGTATGAGACAGGGTGAAGGAGAAGTGTTGGGTGAGGTCGGAGAGTAGGGTAGAAACGGACCCAAAAGCGGCGTCGTGGCCATGGTAGTGTTGAGCAAGGCGACAGGTGCAGGAGACGTGCAGCAAGAGGCTAACGAGGACATGGGGGTGTCAGGACTACCTTGCTGCGGTCGGGTCGTCGTCGTGGTGACAGTGCTGGTCATTGCCGCAGGCCGTGCTGTCATTGCTGTTTCCGGAAGGAGATGATCCATGGTCGTGAGAAGTTGAGGATGGCTGGTCGTAGCGGCTGTACATAGGCCCATGTTGGCCATGGCGTTACCGGCTGCGGTTGCAACGTAGCCAAAAGTGCTCGCTTCTAATCAAAACAAGAAAGCGGTATTGCTTATGTCAATTGGTCTGAGAAACAGCGAAGGTACGTCTCTAACCTGGATATGACATTTGGTGATCTGATAATTCAACTTTGGTGGTGTATTGCGGAACCGAGTAGTCGTTCATGTACTCTGCTGACAACATAAATTTGCTGTTGTCTGTCATAGTCGTATCGAAAGGGGAATGGCCGCTGCAAAACAAACTATTTCTTTAGTATATGGGGAGAGAGAAGACTTTGTGCTGAGTTAGTGACGCTTTAAGAGGGATGGAGGGAATTGAAGCGTGAATTCAAGAGAAGAGTAATAAGGAAAGTATTTGAAAACGCGCTTTAGGAAATGTAACGGGTTATAAGAGAGTGTGGAGTGAATGAGAAAGGTGGTGTTTTAGAGGACAGAGAGGAATATAAGAACGAATGAGTGAGAGACAGAGAGAGAGAGAGAGAGAGAAGGAAAGAGAAAAGGGAAAGAATGAAAGAGTGAAAGAAAAAGAAGAGAGAGAGAAAAGATTAAAGAAAAGAAAAAAAGAAGAGAAGGAAAGGAAAGGAAAGGTGGGAGAATTAGCGTAGTGTACTACAGGTCCTTTTTTTTCTTCAATCGTGTGCTCACTTATCCGACAAACGACTCTTTTCTTTTTGCGATGTGTGTGCATGAAAGTGGGGAGGTTTATGTGTGGCGAACTCTTTCAACAAAATGGAACGAAATCTCCGTAAATGTATGTCTTTCTCTCCTGCATTGCTCCTCAAACCCTATCGTAGAGATCGCCATAACCATCAGTTGCTTTCATTCACAAACAATATTTATCATTTGCCACCGAAGATCGTCGAACAAACAAAACGTAATTGACATGTATACGATTATGCACTTTTGGGATCTCCCAGACAATTAGCAATTGTACAAATAAAGAAAAGAGATAAGAAGCCTGGAAACGCAATTGATCTCCTGCATGCCTGATGGTTATGATAAACCTGGACCTTTTTTTTTTTTTTCGTCCACCGCTACCGTCCTCTTGACGTTGTCTTCCCTTGGACCCTGGTTGGATCCTTGATCGCCCCTTACTCGGTCAACTCATCGAGTCGGTCCGTCCTCTTTTACTCCGTTCAGACATCAGAAATAGGATTGAATGGATTGTTAAAATGATAGTTTACTTATTTATCACAGGCGTCAAATCTACAAGGTAATGGTTAGAACACTGACGGGAAGAAGAAAGTTAGCAGGAAACAGAAAACTATAGAAACAGGTAACTATGGGAATAGATATCCTTGTTCGACGCACGTACGTGCTGCATAATTTAACTCAGCACACCTATGGCAGCGATCTGCATTGAAGAAATCACTTATAAGCACAAAAAGAGATTCGACCCTTACATGATTGATTTTATTCCTATCTCTATCTTTTGTTCAGCTTAGCAAGCAAAGTTTGTAATTGATTTGCTTCTTCAGTGATGTCCAAATCAAAAATTAAGTTAGAAGAACCAAAATAGAAAAAAAGAGCTCTAAAATGACCAAGTTTGCTAGTTTGCATAGTGTTTATGTTTGTTTTAGTGAGAGCTTGAATTCATTCTTCATACTGTTTTCTTTACGTAACAAATGGAGTTTTACCTCTCCCTCCTTGACGCCACAATCTTATTATGACCTTGCTATAGCAGCATTATTCTCAATGGCGAGAGTGCTGTTGGATCTGGAATCCTCACTAGTAGAATCCCCCCTCCCATTTCGTTACCAGCAGCTCTCCTTATCATTTATACTCAGAGTATATCCCTTGCATCCCCACAATGGCCTATTCTATTACGAGACCGATGCCGTGACCAACTATGTGCTGAATATAAACCTTTTCAGTTGCACACCGGCTTTTGCAGTAATATTGGTCATCGGTAAAAAGTTATTTTCCGTTAGCAAGATATGGAAAGCTCTCAATGATCTCAACTCAATCTATTTTAAAGCAAATTCAGCTCTCCATTGACACAGATTAAGATTTCACAACGCAAATTTCGACTTTAATCAACAAAATACGTTTTTACGGTTTACTTCAACGAAAGATAAAGTAAGCCTCCAAAAGGGGGGGATGTTCGTACGGAGAATGGACCTCTAACTTTCTGATAGCGGTCGTTGAATTGATATTCTGCATCAAAAGCTTCACAGCAACATTGTCACAGCAACATTGAAAAGGATGAGTTGGTTTTTTCTACATCTAGTTTCTCATCTCCTTACACCAAAACTAGGATATTCTTGTGCATCCTATGGCCAACATCGTGTGGGATGGATTGATTACTGCAAGTTTATTCCTAAAATGGTTGGATGAACAAGATTCATGGACATCATACATGCAATGTATTGACTGTACTCTGTTTACTTTGCATATAACTTTATCTGATAATGGCGGAAGATTTAACGAGGTTCGCAATTGCACATCGTTGGTCTAGTGACATATGTCCTCTTTCAATACAACTCAATAACTTCGCCTCATACTGAGGAATCATAATAACTATGCATCTCTGCATCGCGTCCCGTACTTTTGGTGCGCTCTAACCATGCCAACCGATTTTGTTTCAAGAACGCGTGGTTTGAATAACAATCAATTAAGTCGTTCTTTTGAAACCACGCGTTCTTCTTTTACCTCCTCGGGCAACGTGCAGTCCCATAAGCAGTCACTGTACAAACACTTGTTGTATCCCCTGTTGAACATAGAGGCTCACTTTTTCTTCGACCATGGCCTCACTAAGTACGTTTATTTTTCCTCTATCGGATTCTTCAACAGTAGCAGCCGTGCAATTGCACACTTTTCCTTATTTTGGCTAACATGGTTTTCTCGATGCTCCAGCTACAATCTTTAAGACGCTTCGGCCGTTCAGACAACCATTGGGATTACCTGCATTGCAATCATTCAAGTACGTGTAAAACCTAGCCGATCGCGACGCTCGCTTTCATTCGTACGACCTGTTTTCTAATAAAGCTCGCACTTAGATTTTCTACCACTGCGAGAAATTTGGATACCAACAATTCATTAAGCAACCGACCTGATATTGCGGCATCTTCATTATTCGATAATGTTCAAGTAGAAGCTAAAGAAAAATTGGAAGCTGGCGAGAAAAAGTTGGAGAAACAAGTAGGTTGAATCGAATTGTTAGAGAAACGGAAGATTAATGCTGTATTCGTCATCGACAGTATCAATGGTCGACTGCTAATTTCCGAGGAAGCACTCGAAAGCTTAATATGATTGCTCGTCAAATCCGGAATCTCCCAGTGGATGAAGCCATTAAGCAATTGGAATTTTCACCAAAACGATCAGCTAAGAAGATTTTGCACAACTTGGCCTTCGCAAGAAAAAATGCTCAGGATCAAAAGAACATGGAAAATCTGGTCATTGGTAAGATCTTTTGAAAGTGAATCAACGAAGAATATAAGATGGCATTTTTAACATTATTGGATTGTTTTCAGCTCAAGCTTGGGTTGGTAAGGGCCTTAGCCGCAAGCGTGCTCGATTCCATGGTCGTGGTCAATTTGGTGTCATGCATGATAAGAAGGCACACATGAAATTCATCTTGAAAGAAGCCACTCCTGCTGAAGAAGGAACTAAGGCTAGCAAGAGAAATATTCGCGGCTGGAAGGAGACGAAGAAAGTCTGGACGCCATTAGTAGAAGATAGACCCATTTACAATGCCAAATCATTTTATAACTGGTAGACCATAAAACTCCCCTAGCGTTAATAAAACTGTACAATTCTGTGTTGAGGAAAAAAGTATCGCTGCTAAATGCTTATGGTTCGGATAAAATACTTCAAACGATTTCTTTCACGATTGCCAAAAGTCAGCACGACATCGAGCAACTCAGTATTGAATAAGTAAGGGGTTACAGATTGCCATCTCGATCATATACGTCAAATGGGGCCAACAGGAGATCAAACCGAAATAAAATGTAGGTTAAAGACAGATGCAGATTATGGTATTTACACAAGTTGAACTTTGAACGGAACGGGAAGAACAACGGAGAAATAATAAAAAAAAAAAAGGATAACAAAAAAGAAGCCAACATGACCTTTAGACTCTTGCTTTCTTTCTGGCTTCTCTTTTCTTCAATCTCTGCAAACGTTTGGCAGACATCTAAGGTTGGACAATTTAGTTGGTTTATCCAGCAGTTTGTTCCCCCTTTCGGGTTATTTTTCTTATACGTACCTTTGCTGCCAGCTGTTCCATTCGTTCTTTCTCTTCCTTAATCTTCTTACGTTCCAATGTAATCTGGCGTTTTCTCTACATTGACAATTTTTTTTTTTTCGTTAGTATCCATTCTTTGTTTGAGGCAGCTCTATCGTATCGGTAACGTACATCTTTTTCGGCTTGCTTTTCATCTTTCATTTGCTTTTCCAGCGTCTTCACAGCTTGAATTCTCGCCCGTTCTTGCGAGCGCTGTTCCCAAGTTCGTCGAAGTGATTTGGCCTTTTGCGCACGGACGGTAGCTGTCTTTTGGATCTTCCAAGACTTGCCTATTGATCATAGTTCCACCATCAGTATCAGCTTTTGTGAATTCTTTCTCTTACCTGAAACACGCTTATTTTGGGTATCTACGACACCTGCGACTGCTTCTTTGACATCACGAGGGGCTGTGGTTGCTGCCATTGTGCGATCGAGGAAATAAAAGAAAACAACACAAAAAAAAGTACAGTTTTAGGGATCGCAGTCTCTGATATGGAAATAGTAGTCACAGGCGGAAACCTGATCCTGTAAGGGAAATGCAATTTGACACTCTGTCACTACTGGTTTATTCAAAAGTTTTTGAAGATTTTCATCCAAAATTGTTTGGAGATTCCGCCCAAAATTGTTTGAAGATTTGGAGATAAAAGTTATAAAGAATTTGCCAGTAATTGTTGGTAAGTATCCTCTGTTAAAATGTGATAGTGAGTTTACCGGTGTGATCACCTGCGAAAGATAAACGTTAGCAAAACAATCCTAACTAGAAAAATTGGCTAATACACTTTCCATAAAACCTAAAGGTCCCCAGAGGGACCAACCGTATTCGTAGCGGCGGTATATTGATCTAATAAGGGCCGGGCAAACTCTCTTGGTCTTCCTTGCCCAGACCAAATTGACTCCGCAATCATGAATAAATTTTTACTGGCCAAGACGTTTCGGGTCCCATAGCATCTTACAGTTTTTGCATACCAAGATGCTATGGTGAGAAACGCAATCGGCTGTGGTAAGCGTTTGCAGGGATCTGCATATGCAGCTATGGCACACCTAAACGACGTTTGTGAGCATTATATTTGACTATCAATCGCTCCAACTTACTTGCGAAGAAAGGTATTCATCTATCGTGAGCACCAATAGTTCTTCGCGCTTTTCCTCCGTTTCAAAGATCTCCATAGGATATTCACAACTCCCTTTCGGTGTCCTTTGTAGTTGTACCGATTGTTGAACATCCCGTCCCGAAATACAATGAGTGGCACTTTCCTTTCAACAGTGAATTTCTTTTGCCTCCAGTGAGGTAAACGCTTGGTTTTGTTAAGCGTACTGCGTTCGGCAGATGTATTTGGCTGGGGAAGGCTATCAATTAGCTGTTAATTACTACAGGTAACGAACTGTCATGCAGATAAATACTAACCTTTGGTGTAACGGATTGCCAACTTCTGAATCGTTATTGACCTGCTTCTTCCGATTTTTTCGCTTCCTTTTCCGGGCTTTTCTGTTTGATCTCGTCCGTTTTCGTCTGCTACAGTTGTACTTTTTACCACCAAATGCTAGTATATTGACCATTTCCTCTCTTGCTCTTTGCACGCCTTGATATCCTCGAAATCGAGCTTCAGCTCGATGCGGACCATAAAACTGGAAAAGCACGTCCATATTGCCGAATATAGATCGTAGATAACCGTCGTAGGCTTCGATATGCGCTGTTTTTCCAGACTCCAATAAGGTTTCAATGTCTTATATACCTTGCTGCTTTTTTTCCCTTCTCCATTTTATTCTGCCTATTTGGCGAACCGGTATACATATAGTATTATTTGGTTGAGCATCTCCTTATTTCATGAGGTTCTGATCCGCAGCCATAAGAAGCAGTAAAGACTTGATTGATACCCGGATCAATCGCACATGGTGCAAAATTGTCATAGATATGGCTACCGTCAATGTCTTCAACAGAAAGGGCTGACGTCCTTGACCACTGACTCTGTCTTTCGTGCGCGAGCGAACTGGAAGTCAATCGCGTAGCCATCGGTGAAGATAATATTTTTGAAAGCGATTCGTCCACTGTTACCGAAATTTTGAAGCTGCTCCAGACTAACAATCATTCTTGAGAAATTTAGCTACAAATAATCATAGTAAATACCTGTCAAATCCCAGCTTGTGGAAATCAAAAACTTGATAAAACTGGGCAAGCTGGTCCTCATAGTCTTTTCGATGGCTGATGTTCGTTAACTGTTGAAGGGTCTTGGAATTAACGCAGATAAATCTCCAATGAGTTGAAGGAGACGGAGACAGAGAAAACAATCGCGGTAGATCCTTAAAACTATCTTTTGCCTTTTCGGCTTCTTGGTTTTTTGGAGCGTTTTGTTTTTGTTTGGCTTCTTCATGTTCTTGATTGTATTCGGTGAGTATATATGCCAACACTGGAATGTAGCTGCCTGGAGAAGCAGATAGTTTTTCCGCGTTTGTTTGCCATTCGGGCATTAATGTCGCAAACTCGCCACAAATGGTTTCTACAGCCTGATCAAAGTCCGAGACGGCAAGTTCATCTTCGAAAGGCCAGTGAGGATCACCTCTAGCAACGAGTTCATAAATTAGTCTCCTGCAATGGCTTTTGCACTTTTTTGGGATAAGCCCTATACATATGTGGTTAGTTGAGAGGTATGGACTATGTATGCTTTCATCTTACAGGTATTAGCTTTGTAAGTCGTCTCGAGATATAAAACTTTAGGCGGCTTTCAAAGTTTTCAGCGACATTGATGGAATACGTGGTGGCTAACGTGACACAGGCCGCGGAAAGGGCATCACTGTAACCCGAAAAATTCTTAACAGGATAAAGAGCATTTGGATGGTTATCCAAGAAAGCTCTTCAGTGATCACGTAGGTCTTGAGAAAAATTGGGGTTGTTGTTGCTAATATTGATGCCCATGATAAGCTGGCACGCCGAATACCGGAAGTTTTGAGTATAATATAAGAAGGCACTGGCCTCTCACAGTTCGCAATAATGTAGGAGTTGACAAGTAGCTGAGCACGGAAGATAACTTCCCTAAGGAAGGCCGATAATCGAATGCTAATCTCCTGGAAAATCTCTCGAAAATCTAGACGCACCACAGATGAAGCTGGTAACTTTCGAGTAAAAGTTTCGTAATGATTGTCATTCAGTTCTCCGCGATAACGCTCTTTTTCATTTTGGAGGGTTTCCTGCAATTCTTAGAAGATTTCGAATGATCGATACCGCCGCAGCTGGGGCATGGTTTGTTGGATTTATTTGGATTCGATGTCTCCTCCGTTTTGAGCTGTCTTCCACTTTTTTTTTTGCCGCTGAAAACTCTGCCTCCTCTGTAGCATTCAATTTCCTTTTTACTCCAACTTACACAGGAAGAGACATTATCAGAGACACCTTGCGGATTAAAAGCTGTATTAGCTTACCAAGTTTTTTCCCATGGCGCGTGTTCAATGGACATGCTTTGTATCGTTTATTTGGATGACCACTCTGCCCGCAGTCTTTGCAAAAGACTGAAACATGATATGTGTTCAATGATAAATAACGGCTATTGATCAGGAAAAACTTGTCCCCTCTGTAAGACTCACCTTCTTCTCGTTTTAATTGTTCTGCTTCTTGTTGGAAATATTTTCTGATTTTGCAAAGGCAGACGATATCTTGCCAGTTCCCTTCATAGGGACGTGGAATCAAAGCTGTCAGTTTTGAGCAGCACCACTCAAAAATGGTTTGAAGCTTAATAAGAGAAGACAACGCAAAAGAGATGTGATAGAATGTTCTTGCTACTTTTGTTGTCTCTTTTAAGGCACGACGGTAATCCGAAACCGTCACATACGTAATTGAACAACTTTTGCTCTTCACTTATTAATGACGGTGTATCCAGACTATAACTTCGTCCTCTTTAGGTGGGAACAACTTTTTCCATTATGCCATTCGATGATCTATTCCTCGACATTCATAAATAAGACCTTCGAAAGTTTAAGACTGACTTTTTCATTTTTCTAACAAAAGCAAATTCTATTAAATCTTTAAGCTGGTAGGTTGGACAACTTTTTTTAAACAGAGACGCAATCATGCTTGAAACAAGAATGTCAAATTAAGCTTCAGGGTCTACGCTGCGCTACTAAATCAAGGTTATCAAACCCATACAAGCCCCGCTAAACAGGACTTTTAAGATGTGTAGGCCTAACCGGTTTTCCGAAATTGTAAGTTACAAGCCGGTATCACATACTTGGCAGGTGAGTCGTGCCAAATGTCGCATGTGTGTAAATCATACAGTATACTGCTATATTCTACGATACTCATATTTCTGTCAAAGAAGATTACCATATCTAATTCTGAAATGCATACAAAGACACTTGTAGGTTAAGGAGATAAGCCTTTATGTCAAACCCTCGTTTGTGGCCTCCTCTACTATTTGAAGCTTTTCTGTTTTTCTTAAGTCATGCGAAGAGCAAAGGTGAATAGACTAATAAACTGATGGAAACGAAAAGGGTCAATAGGAGGTCTATGGAACCGTGTAATACGGAATCAGTCATTGATGATAACCACTGAAGGAAAAACCAAGGGAAAGTGGACGTAAGAAAGAGAGAGAGTATTATATTCGTGCTTGTCAAAATAAGTGTCTTCCCTCGCTGGATCCGAACTAGGTTTTGCCTTTAACGTTTTGTTTCTCACCAGATTCACGCGAACCTATGATCTGGAATCTACAACTTTGCCAAATTTCGTCCATTGCACAAGCGGTGAGGATGGATTCAAATAAAAACAATATCGCTATCAAAACTGGAAAAAGAGAATAGGAAGGTATGGTATGTGATACCTAGTGTCGTCAACAATTGCTTAACTGTCAAACAGAAGGGAGCGATCATTTGACGGCCACTGTCAGTAAGGTTTCATTTACCTGATTTACGAGGATGGACCAGTGTGTATGAGATCAATGAATTGATCTAGAGATGATACAGGTACGATGTGTCATTCGTGGTCATCGTCTGCTCAAAGAAGGGCCATTGATACTATTCTTTGTAACTCATTGTTAACTTTACCACTAAAATATGAATTCATCGTTGTTTTTATTAGAAAGAACAATCAAACTTTCCTTGATATGCATTCTGGATCACACTTTATAAAACAAACAGGATCATATTTAGTGGAATTTTTTAAGTCTTTCATTTTCTAATTTTCTGTCACTTATTGTTGTAATAACTGATTACGCCATGAATAGCGTTCCTAAATAGGAAGTGCTACTCTCGTTTGTTGAACACAGCGGGGCGGCTATGGATGAGACCTCACGTATTGAGGAAGCTGATATGGTAGAATAAACAAAAGTTCCGTGATCCTTTTGTTCGTGAGAGAATCTACAAGATATTTGAGAACAAGGGTCAGACGGTTGAGGAACCATGGCTTGCTGTAAATATCACGTAAGCCTCCATGGAATGTGTTATAGAATTAGCCGAAAGTAGAAAGTAGAAGTAGAATTGAAAGCCAGCTATTTAATTAGTCTGCGCTTTAAAAGAATAAAGAAGAACTCTTTTTCAGCTGTATCAATTCTGACCCTGGAATTGTAGCCCTATGATCCTCTACTACGATCCTAATCTAGTAGTCAATAACAGTATGTCTCAACGTAATACTCAGTAATTCAAACTATTTATGTTGAATATTACTACTGACTTGTTTTGTTATTGTAATTGATATATTTGATAAGGTTCAACCTTTACTTACTGTCTTTCCATACATCATACTGACATCTGGTGTTTTGAATTATACAAACAAAATCGGCTACACTGTTTTTGGTGATATTTTCCAGTATCCTCAATTGTTTTAACCATTGGGTCGTCTAGAGTCATCTTCTAATTAGTAGGATGGCTATCTATGACTTTGGGATGTAGTTGCACTTACCTCTGAACGAGCACACGCTTTTGATTCAAAATCTCTTATTGCGAATTTTCATAGTTTGATTAGATGATTCTTCAAAATTTGGACTCTTCGATACTTCAAACAATTTTGGGTGGAATCTTCAAAAACATTTGAAAAAACCACTAGTCAGCCTGGTCATTTAGCCTTAATTTATCATATTGTATATATGTGATTGTGTTCATCTGCTTCTAAATTGAAGGAGCATAATCCAATTAAGAAGAGCACTACGTTACTAACTACAACACAGTTGCATGAATTGAGCGATATGGTGTGATTTCTGGTTACTAGTTGTTTGAAAGAAGACTTATAGTACAGAAGAGCATGGAAGTGTTTCATGATGCCAGTGAACGTTTCTATGCATTCGGTGGAAGCTTTTATTATAGAATGCAAAATTAAGCCGAAAACAACTTAAGCAATCAATACATACACATTGCATTTTGCTTCTTGCTCAGGTACATACCTAAAACAGGGGCGTACTGCTGGTGATTGTTGATGCTGCATCTTTAAGACTTTAGTTTTGGCTTAGATTCCACTGACGTGCTATTGCTTAAAACGTGCATAAACTGGCCTGCGAGTAAGGACTTGCTAATCTCGATGCAGTAATAACGCGTGCTCTTTTTTTTTTAATGGATACGAAACTTATTTTTTACACTTCCACCAACATGTGTATACGGCCATTAGAAGTAAGTTATTGAACTGCGATACTCTCGTCATTCACCCTTGTGAACATATCCTGAAGTCGTGTATTTAAGCCTGTTAAACATACCCACAAGCAGAAGAATTTTATAGTTCTTCATTTTTCAGTCTGTCAATATCATCTGCTGATAATATGCTGGCATGTACGAACGGTTCGCACTCTCTATTGCCCGACTGTAGAGTTTGATTGAGATGGAGTTTATGTTCATGACATCCCTTAGCTTTGTTTAAACCGATGTTGCTGAACATGGCGTTTGGCATGTGGAAATCTAAAGTTCATTTAAATGTCTGGATTCCCAGCCATAAACAAAGGTTTATTAGCATTTGAGCGTTCGAGGTTGCAACCCATAGCAGAGAGGAAGGTTAGGTAAAAGTGCGGAGCAATTCACAAGAATTGCTACCGCTGTAGTCTGAGACTACTGGAAAACAGCCGACGATTTCTCTCTAGTAATTTCAGCACTGAAGGGACCATTCAAAGATCGAAATTATTGATGGTTGAGATTATATGAGACAGCTCCACCATAGTAACTTGCACTATTGTTTCCTCATGAAGCTGTTTTAAGCAGAGTCGAAATTTAAAGTGGATTGCACTGATGACATAGCCGTGACTGCCCAACCGCTAGGTCTGCATCCCCAAGGTAAGGTTTCATGTACGGAAATGGTGTGCCTCCATTAATTTATGCTTCGACGATTACAGGATCTAGTAGAGGATATTTCTCGAAATGGACACTGAGTTGACGCGTCAGTATATCCCGCCAACGTCGGTATCAGCATCCACCACGGCCCTTTACAAACACTTTAGGAATTCATCTACGACGTCTCATGTTCCCTCCGCATTGGGCGCTATCCCTGAATCCGAAGATTTAATCAGCCTGAAAAAGGATTTGGAGCACTTATTGCCTCAAGCAGGAGCACGAATTAAAAACCTAGAACATGATTTGAATCACCTGGAGAAGAATGTAATGATACTCGAATCCACTGGTACGTTTGGGAGCTTGTCATCAGAAAAAAATGCTCTAGTCTGCCAAAGCAGCCCTATTTACAAATTTCAACTTTTTCTGTTTCTTATCCATGGGTTCTTTAGGTCCTTCCGAAAAGAAAGCACCTGGTAAAAGCGCTGGTGCTATCTATGAAAGGATGGGCACAAAACAAGAAGCAGGTGAGAAGTTAAATATCATTGTTTTATTAATGACCTAAGCGAGTCAGCAGATGACTCAATGGATATGGTACACTCATCTTCATCCGTGTCAAGGAATCAAATGGACAGATATGCGTAAGTCTTGTCTTATGCATCCAGAGCAAAGGCTTCTCATACATTTTGTTTCATTTTCCTTTTCTTCAGGGCACTGGAGGCATTGAGGCGACGACGGCGACGAGAAGACACGGACACTACAGATGATGAACATAAAAATGGTAAACCATTATTTGTGTTTTTCTGACGACTCATGCGAGCTACTTTGTTCTCTGTGCTGCCGATTGTGTCAGCTAGTCGCAGTGAATCCCCACACCATATTGTTAAGCTCAAAAAGGTGGATGGCGCGCCACCCTTGTTATCGCGAAGCATGTCGCCACCGTCGTCTCGTGATTCGAAAAACACGCCAAGATCCACGGAGGTATGTAGGGTGGAGAATATAACAAGGGCTATCTGTTCGATCGAGCGTTTCTAAATTGAAGCTTGGGCATAGTTATCTAACTATTTGAAGAAGAAGAAAGGTTCCTTGAAAGGATCCTCGGGGAATCCACGACATCAGTCGTTTGGGAATGGGGACACAGGCAGCAGCCATTCATCCCCTGGTCAAGTCAAGGCAAAATCCTCGCATAATAACAATAGCAATAACGATGTTGACTTTGTCCGGGTCAAACCAAAAGATCAAATACCGTTGATGACTTTCTGGAGTGCGATTGAGCCTTATTTTCGTCCGATTACTGAGGAAGACAGGGAATTCTTAATGAGCAAGGTAGGGTTGGTGTATACGAGCTATGAGAAAATAAATCCTTGTAGCCTTATTCTGTTCTAACTCTTTTTCTTGTTTTGAAGGGTGATAGTACGCAGCCTTACGTCATTCCGCCCTTGGGTCGTTATTATGAAGAAGTATGGGCAGAAGAAGATCGCAATTTGCCCCCAGGCCACCGACCATCTAGTTCACGGCAAAGTTCGTATGATCATGCGGCACATTCCGCAGATCGGGTCAAATATCTTGGGTCTAACGTTCCGTTGACGGACGATTATTTATTAAGCGAGGATCTAAGTTGTGGACGATTGACAGAGAGGTTGTTGAGTAGCTTGGTTCCTGAAGCAGCAATCGGTCCGCTTGACCATTCCACTGATGAAGGAGAATCGGACGAAATAACCAGCTTGGACACAATGGTAGACACCGAGAATGATTTTGAGGGAAGAACTATTGTCGAGTTATCGAATGCTCCTCCGGTGGGAATTGTAGAATTTGAGGAAAGGTTGAAACGGGAGCTACGCTATAGTGGATTGTTCGGAGAAGACGAGGTTGGATTTCCTTTTGTTTGTCTTCTATAGTAGTCGGTAGGCTTAGTATTTATGGCGTAGGTCGATTTCAATGCAAGAGAAGATGACCAGATATGTGCTGAACTTCGGCGACTGGGACGTGAACTAAAGGAACAAGTCAAGATGAATGAATTTCGCAAGGGCCGACTGTTAAAAGTGGTGGACTGTCAGCTACAATACGATCAGTACCGTCAAGTATTAGATGAGCTTGACAGTCAGATTGAGCAATGTTATCTAAAGCGATTTGTAAATTTCTTGTATAGTATTGGGATAACTTGGCGTTACTGACAGTCTATCTTCCTTTTCTGTAGCGCATCCAAAAGTCCAAGAAGCGGAAGACGACCTCTGCTCCAAGATCAACGTTATCTGAAAACGTTGTCTATGCGATGGAAAAACGAAAAATGTGGATCAACAACCTCGGTAGGATATTTTGCGATAAAAACGTCGTTATGCCCATGAGATCTATCTATGAAGAATCGAAAGAAGACGAACCTGCGTCATCCACTGCAGAGGAGGAGAAGTCTACCCATCGCTAACCTTCTCAATGTATATTTTTTCTAGTCTTTATGTTTTTCTTTTATTCAACCTATTTTACCCCCACTTTCGCCTTCATCCTCGTCCAAAGCTTTCCCTCGTCCCTTCCTAAACCTCTGCATTGTACATGTAATCCGTTTTTTAACTTTTTTTTTCCTTTACGATATTTGCTTGCTATTTTCATTTCATTGAGATTGCTGTAATCAAACCTTTTTTTCGCTTTCTTTTTTATTCATTTTTCTTTTTGCTGAATACTTGTTTGAAGGCAGTCCATGCAAAGCCTGCAATGACGCCTACAATATGTCCAAGGAAAGTAGAAATCACACAGGATATCGGCCATGCCTTGAAAATTGTCAAAAGGGAAGATAATAAAACAAAGAAAAAGGACTAGTTGGCTACTGCAAACAAAGCAATACTTCATCTCTCTTTTTTACTTACCTGCCAATCCCGTTCCCAATCCAGCGGAAGAACAATAGCGCCAATCCATGCACCTGAGAAAGTACAAACCACTTGGGTATAAGCATAAATTTCAGGGACCGTATTTGGGCTTGGAAAGGAAAAAAAAAAGGTTAAGCCAATCACTTACGCTATCTCCATTCTATCGTTCCTGAATTTTCCTTACCAATGTTGAATGAAGACTTTGATCCATGTACTGAGATTGCTAGGCATCAACGTTGCAAAGGCGGGTCCTAAACTAAGAATGGCCAGATAGGATGAAAACGCCAGTGTATGGTAGAATTTTCTGTCAAAGACCGGTATGATGCGTTAATAATAAGCCACAAGAACAAGAACATGGAGCTTCCATTATTTTCTTACGTGAGTAAGGGTGCTCCAAATAACACAGTAAGGCCGTATATGATCACTGTAACTACAGCAATGCTAAGGACAGCGTAGCCTAGAGAGCACTTTGGTTGCATTTTGGTTGGGAGAACTTTAGGTTTTTTCTTTTGGTGATGGAACGCGAAATAAAGAGCTTACGGCGACATGGTCTAATGATCGACGTAGGGCTGCTGACAAGACCAACAATGAGAGATGAGCCACGATTAAGGTAGGGATGGCTGTGGACAAAGTGGTGACTGGATCTTTCAAGAGTTCTGTGGGTGGCAGACGGAAGGTAGCAGCATAGTTTATAGCTGCGGCTGCAATACCCACCAACAATTCTGTTGAGAACGGGGACATGAAAAGAAAAAGCACAACACGCACGATGTGAGGAAAGCAAAAGGCAAAGAAAAAATTGCCCGATTTGGAAATCGTAGTCTCTCCGTTCATCCACGTTCGGAGTCCACCATAATGAAGGAAAAATCCGTTTTTTTTTGCTCAAGAAAAAGACGAGGATTTACCTTGCCATGAAGTCATAGAAAGAGAGAGAAGACAAAGACAAAAAGAAGCCAATTTGTATTTATTACATAATTTTTTTAATGTGCAGGTGGAGGATACAGTTACAAACAAGAAAAAGAAAAAAGAAGCCACATCGTCATTTCTTCGTCATCCATCTTAAGAAATAAATCCCTAATCAATGGCAATGCGTGTTGTGCTCTTTCCTGATTTCGGAACCGTGATGGTTAAGATGCCGTCTTGACATGAAGCCTTGATAGCCTCGGCATCCACAGAGGTAGGGAAAGTAAACGATCTTCGGAAAGTCCCTCGCATACGCTCGTTGGTCCACCAATGGGGGGTCTGTTCGGATGCCTGGACAACAGCTCTTCCTTGTGCTTCTCCTCCTGCCCCTTCAGCTGCTCCTTCAGCCGATTCGACTGATGTACCGGCTTCCTGTGATGACGCTTGTTGAGCGGACGACGTCTCGCTACTGTGTTGGACGGATCCTCGAAGGATCAAGGTATTGTTGTCTGCCAATTCGATTTCAATGTCTTCCTTTCTCACACCAGGCACTTCGGCTCGAAGTTCATACGCCGTGGCTGTTTCCTTCAGGTCTGTGGCCGGATAACGAAAAGCGACAGCGGATCGACGGGCTGCGTTCCACAAAGGTTCATCCAGCATAGCAAAAGCCCGACTCATATCACGGAAGGCATCAGAGAACATACGTTGCGTCAAAGACATGATGATTAAAAAATTAGTATTTAAAATTGGGAAAAACAAACACAGTTGGATTAATTCAATTGCTCATCACTCTCGCATGAAGTTATGCTTAATTTATAGTTTTCTTTTTCTGACATCGAATTTTCCCGAATGAATTGGAAACCATTTGACTCAATCGGGAACTCTCGAGAAACCTCAGGAAAAAAGAATTCATGCAATTTCTACTCCGTTCTAAACGGTCAACCTTTTAATTGTCATCATTATTACTATGGTTGGTGAGAACTTTGACAACCTATTTTCTGTTGTATTACGCTACAAAATGGGAGGAGAAGAAGAAAAAATGAATGGAAATAAAAAGAATAAAGAAAAAGAAAAGAATAAGAAAACAATGTGCCTTTTTGTTTGGTTTCTTCAATGGGATTCTTACTAATAGAAAGGGGATCAGCGATTTTTATGCTTCTGCGATATATTTCCCGGCTCTGATCAATTTCTGTGTTTCTTGTACGGTTGCCCAAAGAACACGATTGTCTATTCCGGTATCGATTCCAATCGACGATATCAATTGATCTTTCACTTCGAATCGGATGGCCACAGACTGTGGGCTACCTTGCTGCTTAGTTACGAATCGGGCCTTGAGCACTTGTTCCTCCGTTCCGCTAAAATCCCCCATTGGCCATAACATCCTTTGTTGATCCACCATCCATTGCCCAGCGGGAATACTCTGAACACTTTGTACATCTCCGTTCACGCTCGTCAGGAAATACATGCTTTGTACCGTTGGGAAAGTCGATACGACCGCAGGATTCTTCTTGTATTTAACGAGCAGCCGTGTCTGCTCTTCCTCGCATTTCCACATTGGCTTCACGAGCAAAGGTACAGAATGATCACCCTTGACTTGGTAACTAATGCAAGCCACAGCCGATTCACCAGCAAGATGGAACATATGCGTATTTAACTGATATACATCCGTGTAGCCCTCTAAAGGTGTGATGTATTCCGCATTGGGCACCACACGGTCCAGACCTTCAGAATGCTTTAATTGGAAACACACGGGTGTTGCACTTTCCGATGGTCCCGTATATCGGAGACTCACTTCTCCCCAAACAGCCGAACGAACAATCTCTCCGGTTTTCATTAGCGCATGGATTGTTTCCGTCACTTGGACTTTGATTCGGGGAAGTCCGGGTTCAGTGAAAGATGCCGCTGGAGGAGAAGGGCTGACAACGGACACAGTGAAATCATCATCGTTGAATGGAGATACTTGCTCCGAAACCGTAGGCATACCATTATCCCCAGAAGATTGGGCCAAGGATATGTTTTCAGAAATAGGCATAAGCGACATACGATTATCCGTCTGTGTTTGCTCAAGCACTGAATCCAGAAGCTGTGTGGATCTCTCTCTTCGGCCTCTCGGACGCTTTCCGATAGTAGAAGTGTGTTTCTTTCGATACGCAAAAATGTTAGAAGGCATTTCCCACGCTAAATCAAAGATGCTTGACTTACCTCCTTCAGCATAGAGGCTACGCGGGTCAAAGCCACAGCCGCATTGGCATCTTCTTCTTTCACCGTCTCGTTCTTGATATCAACCTTGATCCGTTGGCTGCCAAAAATGCTATTCTCAACTCTTAGTACATGACAAGATAGAGGTGCTATGGATTTACCTTCCACCATCAGATCCCGCATCTTCAGCCTCTTGCAAAGAAGACGATGAAACATCGGGCCATGCAGTGCGGTCTGGAGGAGGTATGGAATAACCTTCTGCGTCTACTTTAGGTTGCTGGGAAAAGACATTCGAAAGACTTCCATTAAAACTAGGTGTCTTGCGCAGAGATGGAGCACTGAGAGAAGTAGGCGATGTAGCAATAGGGGATAGATCGTCATTCGAATGATTTTTTCCGTTTGTAACGGCATCGCGCTCTTGAATATCCGAACTCATCCCTGCTATGAAAAAACTGCTATTGTTGTCAACAAAACTACTTGCTCCGTTTGTATGTAACTCGTGGTCTTCGAGGATTGCATGATCGGCGCTGATGTAACCATTCTCATTTTTAGGTTTTCGACGAATCGACATGAAAGAGGAAAGGACTATACAACCCATGTGAATATCCTGGATACCATGCGACCCAAAGGCTTACATTTTCGCTCCTTTTCCTGTTTCCTGCTAGACGGTTGTTCTTGGTGAATGTTAGGATCTGATATGCTCGACGGTAGTGTTTCCGGAGTGACCGATTCAAAAGATCGTGTCGAGCGTGCCCTGTACTCGCTCACACTATCAGGTGTCGCCTTTGGAATAGTGTTTGGATGGGCGCCACAAAATGATGCTATCTCGTCTTCTACCGAGAAACTAGAGACACAGTTTAAGACACTGCCGGCTAGCTGTATTACCACATTTGTATTAGTATTTTGTCATAGATGCAAAAAATAAAAAACAATTACCTCCAGGCGCTTCAGTAACTGGTCATTTTGAAGTGTTTCAAAGGTTTCAATGGCCTTTTTCACGTTTTGCAATCGGCGCTCATCGACAGCTTGATGTTTCTACACATCGTCAATCAATATCTCCGCTTTTTTCATTCAGGGCGGGATTCCTCCCTTGTTATCACCTACAAGAAGATATTCGTTGCCACGAGAATGCCATTCCATCTTTGTTTGTTCCAGGACCTTATTAGCCTCACTAAGCTTTGCTTCTGATTCACCTTGCTTTTGTTTTGTTGTGGCCTTTTCGGCATTCTTCTTATGCTGTATGATAACTGAGTAAGAATGATGATGGTAGATGCTATTGTTATGACAATACCCACCTTGAGGACTTTCATTTGCCGTTCATCATAATCTTTGGCGATCTTTTGAAACGTGATGTCCATCTCAATAAACAAACAAAAAAAGAAATAGCAATATGAGTAAATTGCATGCCAAATTTCTTGGGCTTTTGTTCTCTTCCAACTACCTACTGATTTAATTTGTCCATAGTCTGAATCCTGTTGGATGGATGTTCGTAATGGACGCTCAACTTCCTCTGCAATCTTAAAGGACATGACAGCGTGGATAGTCGAGACTTCTGTCAGTTCGTTGTAGAGCATTTCCCATATTGGCAACAAGTTTCTATAGACCCCAATTCAAGTATAAGTTAACAACCCCGATCCATATGTATGCGAAGATTATAAAAAAAGCATTTTTTTACCCTAAAGCAGATTTGTCTGAAATAAAATGTCTTTTGGATAATTTCGCCAGGCTTTTTGCATATACGTCTTCAGCATGGGCTCTAGTGATAAAGCCGAAAAAGTAGTTTAGGATCAAGTGGGGGCCAGGCAGAGCGAACCAAAAAAAAAATCTTAACCTTTCTCTGAAGTACTCGGCGAGTTCTTCGTTCAGTTTCAGTGCGGCTCGAATACGGCCCTGAACTAAGTCCATGCCGTCTTTTGGTCGTTCAGTCTATGGGATGAGGGAGGGCATGTTTAGACTACGCGTTCGTTCTCATTGCGTCGTTAACATGGATGGACAAGGATTTGTACCAGGAAGGCCTGCGTGTATGGATGGAATGTGTCGGTCGAGTCGTTTGTCATAATGTTGAGAATGAAGTGATGGGGTGGTAAGAGAGAAGAATGAGAGAGAGAAAGAGAACAAGAAAGAAAGAAAAGGTATAAAAGCAGTAAAGAACAAAGGAATGGAAAAGAGGTTAGATGGCGACCCCAACTAAGGAAAGAGGAAAAGAAAAAAAAAGGAACAAGTGGGAAATTCACTTGCCTAGAGTGTGTGCTGTGCGCCCTCTCTCTGTCTCTCTCTCGCTCTCGCTCTGGCTCCGCTAGATTCTCACCTGACTCTTAAAAAGGTATGGCACACAATCTTGTTGCCGCTCATAAAGGTTTTATCCTTACATAGTCCTCTAGCTGACTGAACGGAAGGAGACAACTCGAATAGAATACTTGAATAAACCTAGCTGATAAATTATCTAGTTTGGACTATTTGCATTCTGATTGGAAACGCACTGTTATTGAGGAGTAAAAAAGGAGTAATTAGGCGCGTGATTCCTAATTGATATACATGCACAAGCTCCATCAAAAGGTCTGTGCTCCTAACCTTCTTTTGCGATCATCACCTTGGGGCATCTGGATACCAAAACCCATTCTATAACAACTCTGAAAACATTTTCCTTTCCATTAGCACACTTTTAAATAATGTAAACATAAAGAATATCAAGGAATTGAGGATGATGTTATTAAGAATATGATAATAATATATGACATGCCGAGATATGGATATATTTACAGAAAGAAAACAAAAAAGGTAATCATCTATGTATAAGGTAAAAGCCGCGTTTCAAAAGGATTCCTAAGAGTAGCATGGGACCGGAGGAGTTTGTTCAATGCTTTGCCCGTAGGAAGGTGGTTCCTCAGACGTTTGGTAAGCTGGCGGCTGGGGTCTGTCACCATCCCAGAATTGCTCCCGGGAAGTGACCACCAGCGGTAATTCCAGTGAGCATAGGGTGAGAACTGCTGCCTTTTGGCGATGACGTTTTGAAGAAGTGGAAGACAAGTTGAGACTAGATAGTTTTGTTGTTGCCTCCCGAACAACATCTTCCTGTGCATGTGCACGTCGAAGCGAAAGTAAGGACGAGATAGAGGAGGAAGAGGAAGATCTGCTCAAGCTAGGTGTGCTTGGTCTAGAATGGGAGGGCGTTTCGGTTTCAGCAACAGAGCCCATATCTGTCATGGAAGGCATGGAGTCTTCAGCGTCACTCTCTGCACCCTCTCGCTCTTCCACCATGATGTTTAGGATAAAGGAATGAGTGACCCGTAAGAGACGTGTGTTTGTATCCGCATTGACTCGTGGACAGAGCCGGAAGACAGCGTTGTACTCTTGATGTTTGGTCGGGTCATAATCAGGTTCGTCTGCTGGCGAAAATGTACTCCATCCCAAGGGATAAAGATCATCTGTTTTGCTTGCTGATTGACAGGTCAATGCCTGTTGGCCAGTGGTACGGTATTGAATTCGTTCTCTCAGAGCACAAGTGACAGATCGTACCACACATGTGCTTGGACGGATAAGTTGCATGGCTAGATTGAGATGGATGAGTCCACCTTCACGGTAAGCAATAGTTGGGGCTGTTGCACTGTATTGAAGCTTATCAGTGTGATTCGTTCCATTGACTGTCTCATTGAGATGGGTCATGGATAGCATGTCGCTCATGAGGCAGCGTCTAAGTGTAATATCATGCGATGTATGAAGGTCTGTAACAAACAGTGGACGACAGAGTGTTGCTTGTAATCTGTAACGAATATAACCACGTTTTCCACGAAAGCTGGCTGGCAAATTAGCTGGTAGATCGAATGTAAACGGGTAACTGTATTCTCCCGGTTCCAATAGAGATGGTACGTCGTCAAGGAAAAACTTTGACTGGCTGATCAATGTGCGTCGTTCGATACCATCTGTTTTCGGCATGCCCGGGGCCTTAAGACGAACTTTACATCGACCTTCGAAGGAAACGACTAAACGGCGTACTTTGGTGGGATGATGGACCGTCATGACACAAGATCCATTTATTGTGCATCCTTCAGATTCATCGTTCGCTAGACCGTAAAGGATACCAGTAAATGAAGGATCCACATGAAGTCGTATTGTTACGTCTTCTTTTGGAGACATTGTATTAATGTAAGAAAAAAACAAATGGAAAGAGGGTATATAAGAAACGTTTTACGAGGCAAATCGAAATAAAAGCTTTTTATTTATAAGGTTTCAATTTGTTTTCGGACGTTTCGGATCAACACGAAATTTTTTCTTTAATATCTATCCTGTTGATCAACTCCGATTGACATATCGCCCGTTTTATCAGTGTTCCGCTTAGATCCCATATCAACTACGCCCAGAAAATGGCGCAATCTTTTCTTTTCCGTTATAAGCTATTCAATGAATTATGTTTCAATCCCTGAGGTTAATTTCATGGGTTTATCTCAGAATACATGGCCCGCTAAAATTGTTCTATGACAAAAAGGATCAACATTTATTGACATCTTTCATAGTCTAGAATGCCCTCGGGCAGAAACAGTGGATAAAAGTTTTTGATGGATAAAATTGGCTTCCAGTAAAAAATCGTGGATAACATTTTAGCCCTTAAACAGACTATATCTACGACATTCTATTATCTATGACTAACCGGACAGTGAGGACTTACCGTACCTTGGATTATTACTATGATGGCACAACATAGACTAGTTGGGACAATCTTCCTTATCACCTGATAATACTGAAGATAGCATGTAAACAATCTCGAGCTCTGTTTGTTTTTTTATCTCCAATCGGACTCTGTTTCGAAAATTAGGTGGCTATCAGTATCAATATCAGACATTGGCACAGAAACAGAAGTACTACGCATGATTGTTCAACGAACAGGTGGAAACACAGAATTCCAAAAACGTCAATTATCCAGGTATATCGCCACGCTTGTATCATGCCGAATCAAAAACACAGAGTTTAATCACCGCCTTCCTGAAGGATAGTTTCATTGGCGTCCGTGCGGAGGCCCTGGAAAAAAAACAGCTAATAACCTTATTAGACAACAACCCTGTATGCCATTTTTAATCGACCTGTTGCTAACTTCTTTGAAGGGGTAATAGTTTGTTACGACAAGCAATCGTTGATACAGAGTTGCACAGGTTCCATGGCAACAGTTTTCCTGGTTTCCTTTTTTGTTCGGCACCGCTTGGGCATCTCTGTCTCCGATGGCAAAAAGATTGTCTGTATTGTAGCGCGGTCATTTAAATGGTTCCAGCTGTTGAAACAAAGGGAAAAAGTAAAATATTGTTGGCACTTTACGTAAGCTTTCTGTTTATTACTGGGCAGGTGTCTACCAAATAAATTTAGAACTGTCATTAATTTAGCTGCATTAAAAGCAATAGATCTACCTGGATAAGATCCCATATGATAGGTAAAGTAAGTTGTACAATAACAGAAACGTATTAAACCGGATTGATTGTACCTATAGACAGGCTACTATTCCTTACAGGTACAGTTACCCTTGAATCTCGACTGAACTAATTATATCAAGCAATGGCAGAATGTATGATATCCATTCGGTTCAATCCGCAGTCGTACTTACCAAAAGAGGTATTTGTCAATGTTGGAGATATAAACAAGAAAAAGCCAATCGGACAAGAGATACTAACCTCTGTAACCTTGTAACTAGTTATGCTTTCAACCCTTCGTTATTGTTCAATTTCTAAGGTCGATTCAAACTTATAAAAATGGAGATTCAAGTTAAAGAAGCCTACTTCATTCATAGTGTAATTTGGTTGCGGCGATGAGGACATATATTAAATAAACGAACCATGCCAGTGTAGCCACAATTTTGACCAAGCAAAGGCATACTCAGCATGTGGTTGGTTGCTGTGAAGTCAAAGGTGTGATATCAGGGTGGGATTGGGTAAAGCTGACAAAAGAGACCCAAGTACAGCGACACTTTATCCTAGTTTATTTGTGGAAAATAGAGTAGAAAAAACTACGTTTACACAGTCCATCATGTCTGTGAATCTGTCAGTTGGCATTGTTCAGTGTGGTGGACTCACTGCTTATTGAGTAGCAAGTGGATTTACGATCGGTTATAGGACGTTTATTCGGTTAAAAGAACTGAGGGAGCCGTCTCCCTCTCAGTTTTGCTCGCTCTCTCCGAGCGATGATGTTGTTCATGTATATCCCAAAAATTGCTTTTATTGCTCTCCGAGATGGTAACATAGTCATTGGAATCACCCCTGAAAGGATAATGCTAGTAGAACTCCTACTGAATGGTATATGAAAACAAGCTAACTTTTTTTAAAAAAAAGAATTACCTAAGTGAGGATGAAGCTATCATTTCAAACGATATAATGTTTTAAGCTTGCTTGCGAAAGGAGTACAAATATGAAATAAAAATTTATTAATCTACACTCCCTTATACGTTGTCTCTTTCACAGTAAAAGTTGATATCTCCTAAGGTCAGCTTTCTCAAAGCAAAAGTACGAATGGTCGTAACATATGTTCCAAAACTCTTCATTTTGCGGACCTCCGAAAAATGTCCGTGACATTGCTGATACCATTGGGTTCTGTCATTCAGGTAGCATATTTCGTCAAGCCCTTCATGACCGTAATGGTTCAGTTCCGTTGTTTGTTGTAGGTTATAGACCCTACAAGCGTCCGAGTCACACTCTATTATAATATGTCTCAAGCTTGGGTTGGGGAATTCTATTAGGATATTGCGGTCAGGAGGCTGTTTGAAGACATAAGAGATCCTTGCGAGTTGGGAGGTGAATCGAGCCAGGTATGGAAACACGTCATCCGCAATATCTATCGCTTTCAATGATAGTTGTCTAAGGTGACGATGACAAATTCGCTCCCCTTTGCGGTTTACTGTGGACAACTCGTTATAATGCCTGCTTAGGTCAATGTGACCGCCAGAGAGGGACAGATACTTCAAGTTCCTGCAGGCAGCCAAAATGCGGTCGATCTCAATATCAAATGTATGTCATAGCGTAGAGACAAGTCTTCCAATGACTTGCAAGTTCTGAGCGGTTTTAATACGTATTCAAGTGTAGCTTGTACCCCTCTCCAAGAAAAGTCAATACTTCTCAGTGTGTTTTGGAAATCTGTTACGGCGGTTTTGGCTAATCGTATGGGCGGATAGTACAAGTTAAGAAACGTCAATGGCGCACCAATTTCTACAAGTACATCCAACGATTTTCGATAAAAGTCGTGATCGTTAAAGTCAATCATACGAAGTCTTTTCAGATTTCGACAAGATCGTAAAAATCTGTGAAACGCTTCTGTTTCCAGGTCACCGACAATCTGAACTCTTCTAAAATCGATCATCTCCACATTATTACATTTGCTTGCAAAGTATTCAGGCCAACATAAAACGTTCATCGGACCAAATATCAAAGTGTGTACGGAGTTGCAAGGCTCGACGGATTCTGGCATTGGCCCTCTAAACTGACAGTATCCCAGACTTAATATGCTTAGATTGGGAAGCTCGTTATGTATCTTCTCCAGAGCAGACAACGGCAATTCCGGATTACACATGATTCGTAGCTCTTCAAGTCTTGTGAAATTTGGTATTATATCAAGGATTGCCAAATCTTCTTCGATAGTTAAGGATAGTCGCACAATTGCATTTTGTAATCCATCCAACCAAGGCTCTGGATTGTTATGTAGGCTGAGCAGAACATCTAGTCTTTCGAGGTGTTTCCATTCTTTTAAATAGGGTGCGGACAATTTGGTCAACTTGGAATGTTTCATTTCGAATTCGGTGACATAAGGACAAAGCTTTACCAGGTCAAACAGGCCCGCTTCTGGACCGGAATAGAAGTCAAGGCGCAATTCACGAACATAATCACCTAGCCGACCATGCTTGGGCGAGTTATGAAGTGTGTGTACGAAGTTGTTGAGCGCAACATGTGAACGAAACTTGACAGATTTGTACAGAATAGGAATTAGAGCTTTTTTCCATGGCTGGCAGGTAGCTATACAAGCATTAAGATCCTCCTGGGACAAATGACTGCTAATGATGGTCAAGATCTCAAGTGGTAGGTTGTTTGACATCTCGATGCTCGACAAGCAGTACTGCTTTTTCTATTTCCAAATCGGTCTTTTTGAACAGCGTTTCCAGAAGTAATGTACTGGTTTATTCAAAAGTTTCTGAAGATTTCATCCAAAATTGTTTAAAGATTTGGAGGTAAAAGTTATAAAGAATTTGCCAGTAATTGTTGGTGTGTACCTTCCTGTTAAATGTTATAGAAGGCTTACCGATGGCATCATCTATAAAAGATAAACATTAGTAATATCCTAACTGGAAACGTTGCCTAATACACTTACCGTAAAAATCTAAACTTCCCCGAGGGGAAGACCCGCGTTCGATTCGGGGATTTTGTTGGGGGCCGGGAGACGAGAGAACCGTTGTGGTCGTCCTTCCCCAACCCAGATGGACAGCGCGATCGAGAAAATGTTTTTGCGAGCATTAATATCTCTCTGCCATAACACTCCACAGTGTTTACAAACTAGTATGCCATGGCGAGAGATACCGTCTGCAGTCCTAATCTTCTTCATAATTCTCTTGTTGCAATTGTTGCACACCTATAAACGCTTCATATTAATCGATGATTTGTTTGTTCCATCTATGTACCGTACCTGCAATGTAAGGTACTCATCCATCTTCACAGCCAGCAGCTCTCCTCTTCGTTCCCTTCGCTTGATGTGCTTCCATAACTTTCCAACTACCCCATTCCGGTGACCCTTCAGTTTCACGCTATCTTTGCCAAACATCCCATCGCCGAATACGATGAATGGCATCTTTTCCGACTCTTGATAACTTGCTCGCTTCCATTTTCGAAAACCTTTATTTTGCATAAAGTCGATCTCACCGCAGACTCTGGTGGACACGTTCTTCTATTGAGTTATTCAGTAACAAGTCCATACTTGATTTACGTACTCAGTTGCATCCCGGTTTGCTTGTCTTTTCTTCTTTCGTTTTTTTCTATTTTCGCGACGTAGCTTGCGATTCCACTTTGTGTGTTTACCGCGATTTCTGTTGTACTTTTTTCCTCCATTGGTCAAGATGTTGACCATTTCCTCTGGAGCGCGCTGACGGCTCTGGTAATTCCGAAATCGTCCCTCTGCTTTCGAAGGCCCATA
Organism: Apophysomyces trapeziformis B9324; assembly: GCA_000696975.1. Classification (NCBI taxonomy): domain Eukaryota; kingdom Fungi; phylum Mucoromycota; class Mucoromycetes; order Mucorales; family Mucoraceae; genus Apophysomyces; species Apophysomyces trapeziformis. Next base: position 56,078 of record JNDP01001169.1, on the reverse strand, counting down.
GAACGCAAATAGCGCATTCATATGTTGAAAGGTGCAACGGACATAGGTATCATACACCTCGAGACTCTGTGTTTTGCCAGTCTCTAAATCCGTCTCAATGGCCTCAATACCTGCTTCTTTCTTTTCCGCCTGAATTATTTTTTGGCGCAAGGGGGATCCAGTATACGTATAGTGCTCCTTTGTACTGCACCTGCGAATTTCATGTGGACTGTTGCCGCACCCATATGCTGCCGTGAACACTTGCGATCGGCCGGGGTCTACTGCACACGGTTGGAAATAATCAGTAATCTTCTCTTCTGTAAAATCGGTGGCAGTGAGCTCTGCGTCCACTGTAGCTCTTTCTTTCTTTGCCGATTTTCTGGCAAACCGGAAGTCAACTGCGAAACCGTCTGAGAGAATTTGATTAGTGAAAATAACGCCACGATCCACCAACGAGTTTTTCAATTCTTCAACGCTAAGCATCCTGCAGTTAGAATTGTTTTTATCAACGACTTTTCTCTATCTTACCTTCTGTATCCTAGTTTGGTAAAGTCAAAGACGGTATGAAATAAGGCAGTGTTTTGCTCAAAACCGCCTTCAGAAGTGGATTCTGTTAAGCATGATAAGGCTTTTGCATTGATTGTCGTGAATCGCCACTTTGTAGATGGCATGGGTGATAGACTGAATCGCCGTGGGAGTTGCTCGTCATCAGAATCTTTGCTGTTTTTATATTCTTCATCATAGATACTCAAGATATGACGTAGCGCCAGCACAAACCTCCCTGGGGAAGCGGACATGGTCTCTGCCATTGCAGAGACGAGGATGACACTGAATGGCTCCTCACAGAGAGAATTAACTGCGCTGGTTATATGTATAGAGACCAAGGGAACTGCATCAGGCCATAGGGGATCCCCACCATAGACCCGTTCGTAGATATACTCCCTAGCGAGGTCTTTTATACGACCATTTGGAAGTTCCTAGAAAAAGCAAGAACGAAGTTGGTTATGTTTTTATTGATTACAAACATATTTACCAGTACTGCTGCTTTCAACTTGTGGACTGAATACTGCACCACTTGGTTCTCAAAAGTTTTGACGATGTTATTGGTACAACAGGTTGCCAATGTCTTGCAGGCCGCCGATAAGGCATCACTGTAGCCAGAAAAGCCCTGTGGAGAGAAGATTACAGAAGGATATGTCGCACGAAATTGTGACCAATAACCCAGTAGATTGGATGGCATATTGGAGTTTTTGTTGGAGATCCTCTTATCAAGGACTAATTGACATACGGAATACCAGAAAGACTGCGTGTAAACGTATGCACTTATTTGCTGATCGGCGTTCGAGATAATGTAACCATTCATGAAGATTTGAGCTCGGAAGACTACTTCACGCAAAAAGCTGCACCAATTCATAAGTTTCCTTTTGAGTTCCTCGCGGTACTCTGGATGGATGACAGATTCAAGCGGTAGCTTTCTTGTATATCTTTTGTGATCTTTTCCAAGTTCTTCATTGACTTTTTCATTTATAGTTTTTGCATGACCCGTGCAAGACCTGCTTCTTGCAAAAGCATGCTCAGTTGAACCACAGGCTGGACATGGCCTAGATGGGATATTTTTGTTCCTTGTCTCTTCATCCTTCGAAGCCCTGCTGCGTTTCTTTTGCCTAGAATGCTCGGCTTCTTCCTCAGCTGTCAATTTTGTTTTTTTTTCTTACTATAAAATGAGAGTGAGCAAAGTTCTGGTGATGCATCGATGTATCTTGCCCTGATTTCTGCCGTGATTCTTGTTTTGAGGACAAACTTTGTATCTCTTGTTTGGATGCCCTTCTTCAGAGCAGTCTTTGAAAATCACTGAGGAAATTGATTGTTTGTTAATACCTGTTCTGAAACGCATATTGCAAATTACAGACCAGTTTTTCTTCTCTCTGCCTCTTGTGCCTGTTCAGCTAGTTTTACGGTTTTCTTATGGAAGATCAAAATCATAACTGCGTCAATGTAGACGCCAACACTTGCAAGAAGTGCTTGTGTTATTTCAATATAGTCATAGGGCATTTGAGAATAATAGAAACAAGGCGAGGCGAAGAGGGTAAGAGAAAGAAGGAGGAAGACAACGCACGAAAAAGAGCTGATCAATAAGCGATAATTGAAACTGGAATGGCGCGACAACACGTTTTTAATGCAAAATGATTGTTGTCTTTTTGCGTCTATCACAAATTTACATCATATCCTTATCCACTAATACCATGGGAAAACAGATCATGAGGAAGTCTTAGAACGGGGAATCCTGAGGAAACCCTTCAATAAGCTTAAGCCCTTCTCACCTTTCTTCTGACTGTGTGCCAACCAGGTTTTGCATTCGACAACATTTTATTCCGCATCCAGTTCCCACGTACCTAATAATCTGGACCCTACAGGTTAGCCAAACTTCATCCCTTGTAGAAATAATGAGAGTGTATCCAAACAAGACAATACAGAAACCGACAAAGCTAAAGAAATAGAGAAAGAAGGTGTGGTATGCACTGCCTGTTGCCGACAGCACTTGTTCTAGACTATAAAAGTGACAATACAGAGAGAACGATTTGATTGATTTGTCCGTCACTGTCAACTAGGTTCCATTCGCTTGATTTGGGAGCATGTACCAGTGTATATGTAATAGGAACGAATCGGATTAGACCTTGATCAAGCATGTTGTGACATTGTGAGCTCTTCTGTACGATAAAGGGGTTTTGATACTATACTTTATGGACTTCACCGCTACAGTATGATATTTAGCATTGTTTTCTATAACATAGAAAAATCAAACTCTCCGTTAATATGCGCTCTGGATCCCGCCACACATAAATAAAACAGGATCATATGAAACGGACTGGAAATATTTCATTTCTTTAGTTGCCTTTTACTTCGTCCTTTTATGAAATTACGGGCACGGTCAGTGTTCCTATATACGAAGTGATTCCTCTAATTTGTTCAACATAACAGGCAGCTATGAACGACATATCACGTAATTGAGAAAGCTGATATGATGGCATAGTTAATAACTCCGTAATTACAGTATCTTGTTTGTGAGGTGATTCACAGGACATTGAGAACGAGGAACAGTGGTTGAGAATCATGACTTGCTTTAAACAGCACGTAAGCCTCCTCGCATGTATTAATGCTCAGTAATTCAAACTATCAACGTTTATAACTCTCGCTGATTTTCTTTTTATTGCTAGAGTAAATGATATGTTTACTAGGCTTAGCCTTTACTCATTGTCTTTCCATACATCATACAGGTACCTGGCGTTTTACATGAAACAAACAGAATCGGCTACACTCTTTTTGCTGATGTTTTCTCGTGTTCTCAATTGTTTTAAGCATTGGGTCGTCTAGAATTATCTTATAATTACTAGGATGATTATCTATGTCATTGTGATGTAGTTGCACTTGCCTCTGAAGGAGAACACGCTTTTGATTTAAAATCTCTTATTGCGAATTTTCGTAGTTTGATTAGATGATTCTTCAAAATTTAACTCTCCGGTATTTCAAGCAATTTTGGGTGGAATCTTCAAAAACGTTTGAAAAGTAATGTAGCAAAAAGTAACGGTCGGTACAGGATGGCACGGGCCGGTTCAAGATAGAATGGTCCGAAACGGGCGATCACTATCGCTCGGTCAGCGGTCGGGGCGGTCTAACGTCAGGTACCGAGCGCCGGAAGGATCGTTGGGAGGAGCATCGGTCCATGCTATCCTTTCACACGACAAATAAAGTTGGTAAGGAACAGTCATTATTGCAGAAATCTAGGTGAGTGTATCTTTCAAAACTTTTTCATACCAAATGCCACTATCACTTGAAAATGGTATGGCATGTAACTTTGGAAGAAACAACCATTACTATTAGTAACAATACAAAGAATAGAATGCTTATTTACGAATAATATTTTATTTGCGATACTATAAGCAAAAATAAAATAATATGAACTGATTGAATGAAAACAATTCTACTTGTGTCGAGACTTGTTTCGCCAATAATACTTTACAGATAATAATGTCTTTTGAAAGAACAAAAATACTATAATGACCGACGATCCAGTCGGTCGGATCAGGACGGTCTAGCTGAACCGAGATCGATGTAACATCTACAGACCGAGACCGTCGATCATAGGGGTTCATTGCAAAAGTTATAGACCGGGATCGATGGTATGGGTCGGTACGGGTGGGTACCGGGACGGTCGGTTCAAATTTGCGAGCCTTAATCCAAATATGTAACCCAATCCATTCGTTTTTTATCCAGTGCTGTCCTTGCTTTCTGAAATTGACAACAAATTCCATGTCTTGTATATACCTTATAGTAGCATCTGGCAATACTTCCAGGCTACTATCTGTATTGGATGAGAAGGTTGAAGTCGTGGGATTGATATCAGTATATTTCGGTTTCAATATATGGTTCCTAGACTTGGTACTTCTGATGGTTTGTGTGAATACTTCCTGTGACACACCATTGTCAAGGAGCTGCAGCATATTGTTGCATTCACGGTCTCTTTTGTCCGGCACTTGTTGTAGTACATCGATGAGGTGTCGTATATTTCCGGCAACGCCTTCAAAATGTTCGACTGCCAGGCTGTACAAGAGCTTGATCGTTTTGTCGCCATTCCATGGCATATCAATAATTGATGCTGTATCTTTCGCCAGAAATAAACCAAGAGCTATGAAGGGATCCAATGGTTCCATAAGGTAGCACTCATGGATGCTTGAATGACATAGGATAATGCATTCAAACTTTATTAGCGCTATGGATAGGAGCGTTATCCATCACTGGATACTTTTTGTTGTTTCCGATCTTGTCCAAGGTCTTCATTCTGCTTTCAGGTATTGTTCCTACCCTTGCGTTGACTGACGTGGAACCATCCTTACGCTTGCGTTTGTCGCCGGATATAAACTTTGGCTTTTCTCAGGGTTACAGAAACGACACCTTCCATGAAAATAGCACCAATGAATTGTTTTATAAGTTCAGGAAGAACTGCGCATATGGAAAAAGCGTTCCATTTTTGTCATAAAAAAACTCGGGATTTTCCGCTTGAACTACCTTTTGCATGAGTTAGATGCTCGGAACCGGTGGGAAGTAGGAAGTTTAGCATTTTGCTCGGATCAATCAGAATTATTCAAGAGTAATTCGCCTTGCCGAGATGATCAAACAATAGAATAGGTAACAGAAACATACAGGGAAGAAAGCGACAAAGTTGCGTTCTTAGCCGGGGCAACTCTTATATTCCCAGGGGCGCACAGCTGATCCGGTAAAAAAAGAACGGACAGGATAATTTAGATATATTCATAACAAGTTAGATCGTTTTCCGCACCGTTGGCATGCAAAAAGTGCACTTTACTTTCTTGAATATGGAAAAATTAGCGTAGCCATATCATTCGTGAACAACTTCGAGTATATCCGAAAGACCAGACATCGCCTTGTCATAGTCTAGTGGGGTTTTGGCTGAAGTGGCGGCATTGAGGGGATTAAACATTTCCGAGATAAGAATTTCAGTGTCGTCGGTTTTCCAAAGTCGCATCAAGCCATGAGCGTTGTAGTTAAATCGTATCTATCAGTGATTCCTGTCTGCTTAAAACCCAAGGATACAGCTTCTAGCTCGGTGTCATCTGAAAAGCAAAAAGACTGTATCCTCCTGTTTTCGCAGTATATCCTTCCAGGCTTACATGGATGGGTAGATAATTTCTTCGTTGAGGCAAGTTTCTTATTTACTTATGTTTCTATCATTATGAACACTACGCCATCTGAAAGCCAATGAGTGTTAGCCATCGTTATTGAGAAGGAGAATGGAGAGGCAGATCAAAAAACTGGTAGAAAAGAAAAGTACCTTAATTGGAAAAGCAGTCAAAACGCTTGTCACTGCAAAGCTGTCACTTGACGATCACCAAATTTGAACCCGAAAAAAAAGCGTTGGAAACTTTCTAGAGAACAACCAGGCATCATGGTAAGGCGATCAAGCCCATATGGGTTGTGATCACTTACATAATGGTATTAATCAAGTTTTTCTAGGGTAAAGCGAAGAAAACAAGAAAATTCGCCGAAGTAAAACGTCTGTTGAGCACAAAAGATGCGAGACTGTAAGTCGATCATACTGGCATACCTGTAAATTGTACTCATTATCGATCTCGTCATTCAATTAGGAAGGAGAACAAAGAGAAGTTGAAGAAGAAAGAAGAAGATAAGGAAAAAGCAGTAGCTCGTCATATGTAAGTTTTGTTAGCTAAAGCAAACAGAAGTATTGGTTGGCTTAACCTTCTTTTTGTTCGTTCCTGGAAGGCCACAGGTTGCTTCTTCCATGTTCTTCCAATATAATTCAGCCCTTGGTCCGCCATATCACGTTTTAGTGGATACCAATTTTATCAATTTCTCTATTCAAAACAAACTAGAACTAGTCAAGTCGATGATGGATTGTCTTTACGCCAAATGTACGTATACAGCCCTTCTTATTATTGCTGATTCGCAAGTATGGCTAATGTGTCTCTTTCTGGATGAATAGCGATTCCTTGTATTACCGACTGTGTAATGGCAGAATTGGAGAAACTTGGACCGAAATATCGCATTGCATTAAAGTAAGAAAACACAAAGCATTGGGAGACACAAGTAGCTGAATGTTGCTCGTTTATCTTAGGATTGCTCGTGACCCCCGATTTGAGCGCCTTCCCTGTTCACACAAAGGTACCTATGCCGATGACTGTCTTGTGAATCGTATTATGCAACATAAATGTTATATTGTTGCTACCTGCGATCGTGATTTGAAGCGTCGTATCAGAAAAGTCCCTGGTATTCCCATTATGTACATTTCGGGCCGCAAGTATGTGATCGAACGTCTCCCAGAGCTTGGCACCAATGCATTTTAATTTTGTAAATAAAATAAAAGAAAACGAAAAATCGGCATCTATCGAACAGTTGTGCTCTCATGGACATTGCGTATCGTTAACTCGGCAGCAAACTGAGTCTAAAGCATACATAGTACTCCAAATATGGAATCTGATTACGTGTAGATCTTGTATGAACTTCCTAAACTATCAAAGAGATAAAGGTTGCTGATAAATCGTTTGAAGAATAGAAAAGCACTTGACAAACGAGGCATGATTACGCATCTGGCCAAAAATGGGCAGTCGAAAACGGTGATACAAAACAAGGGAAAATATAGTGTGCGCATATCAAAAGGCTTTTTTTTTCTTTCCCTTTCTATTATGGCTACAAACACTGCTTCTACCGCTTTACTTATTGGTGCCACTGGTAATTAGCAAATGGTAACTGTTTTACATGGCATTTCAACGAACGAAAAAAAGGTGCTGTTGGCAAGGCGTTGCTGAAAGATGTGCTTCAAAACGGAAAATACACTCAAGTTATTACTGTTGGCAGACGGGAAGCCAGTTTGGACGACAGCATTCCCAAGGAGAAACTGGTAATGACCCTTTGTTTGCGATTGCCTTGATGCTAGACACTGACAATGACAGAGTAGGTCCAAAAAGTTGTAGACTTTGAAAACCTTGAAGCGCACCGCGAAGCTTTCCGTGGTGTCAAGTAAGTCTTTTATCCGTAATGATTCGGAAAGTATCTTCTTAACGACGGCTTCTATGAAAGTGACGTTTTCTGTTGCCTTGGAACCACACGGGCTGATGCTGGTAGTGCAGAGAAGTTTAAACGCATTGACCAAGGTTATGTATTGGAATCCGCAAAGGTCATAGCGGAAGAGAATCCACCCCCAGCAGGCGAGACGCTGAGTCCCGTTCACTTCTTGTATTGTTCCAGTTCAGTAAGTTCAGAAACAATTGGGTCCTTTTCCAGTTGCTTACCGAATATGATAGGGTGCAAATAAGGATTCCTCCTTTTTATATCCTCAGTCGAAAGGGCAAACAGAGGAAGGCATCAGTGACACAGGGTTCAAGAAAGTCTCAATTTTCCGACCTGGCCTTTTGGAAATCGAAGAAGAACGACCAAAGGCGAGATGGGGTGAATCCTTGGCACTTAGTCTGCTCCCTTCCGTCAACCGATTGTTCAATCTTCATATGTCTGTGCCAGTACGCGACGTGGCCAAAGCGATGCTTACTGTAGCACAAACTGAGGAGAAACCAACGGAAGAGAGAACGTCAGCCAAGGGAACCAAGGTCTCCATCTTTGGCGCCAAAGCCATTGATGAAATAGTAGTCAAAGTGAGAGCGTCTAACTAGTCGGATATGCTTTTTTATCTTATGTTTTCATTTTTATTGTTTTGCTTGGTACTATAAATCGTTTTCATTTAATTTATAGTAAGCAGCTAATGCTTCTCATGGGCTCTAAGTATTGCCAAACGGTCTGTTCTGGAAAAGGCTTTTCTGATGAACATTTAAGATTTAATTGCTTCCAGAAGCTAGGCCATATCGCCTCTTGGTAAATACTACGACTCTTACAGAATATCTACAATCCATCAATCCTTTTAAGACAGACGTAAACTAAACCCATAGAAGCATTCTCATGCCTATTTCCGCTAACTATCTATGACGTATATATTATTTGCACTCTGGTATCCTCTAATAGAAAATGAAATGCTCTAGAAGCTACCAGTAATCGCTTGATGATATCACTTCCGTTAGTTGTAATAGTTTTGCTTATAATGACTCGAAAGCGATAAACAGAAAAATTCATTTCGTAAGAGAGAAAGCCCACCGCTCTCTTTCGTTAGGTTCTTGTTTCGCTGTTTAACTTTGTCTATCGCCAGCAAGGTAGTGCAAAATCCTATTCTGAGCTTATGAGTAGTATTCGTCCTGCATGCACTAAGAAAAGGTTGTATGAAAAAGACCACGGCATTACCGTAACGTTATTAACGTTCTCACGAACGCCTTCTTTGTCATTGAGCAGCGTGAAACGCGTGTCATTTTCCGAGCATGACAAGCGCTTGGACATTATGGTAGAGGAGGTAAGTTAGGTAGGGTACTCATGAGCAATACGATGGTTAAAAAAGATGTGGCTTGAAGGTACTCGATCCAGCTTATGGCTGCTATGTATGGCCTTCAGCTATTGTTATGGCGGATTATGTTTGGCATGTACGCCATGACTTTGACAACCGAACTATTTTAGAGGTAAAGACGGAAAGACAAAGGAAAGTGGCTAAGCTAATTCTCTTATAGGTTGGTGCAGGTATAGGGATACAAAGAAAACATAGAGTTCAGTTTATTAAATCAAAAAGGATGAATAAGGTACTTCCTTACCTTCCTTGGTCCTTGCAAAAGTTACTAGTGGCTCCCATTTCGTTCTCTCTGATACCGACACCATATTACCTGTTATCCGATCCGAATTACAATTGAACCATTTGAAGGAAGACAAACGACTGCAGGTCCGCGAGCTGCTGTGGGGAGAAATGGGAACGCCAACAGCAGTGGATCGGTTGGTACAAGATGTGGAAGCAGAAGGGAGAAAGATCGATTATGTCTTAGGAAGTGATACCTTTTACGATCCCGCAGATTTTGAAAAGCTACTGATGGTCATTTCCTACATCATCCATCGCCATAACCATCCATGCATATTTCTTACCACTTATCAAGAGCGAAGGTAGGATGCAAACCAAAAAAAAATGCTGCTGCTATGTTTAATGCATTTGGTGTGTTTACCCGGCATAAACCATTAGTGCAAAACGAAGTATTCAGTATTTGCTGGACAAATGGAACCTACAATGCCGCCTTATTCCAAAAGACTCGTTTGATTTCGATGAATATCGATTCGTGTATATTGAAGACGATGTGCAGGATGAAGGATACCCACCACATATCCGGATGAGTACGGAATCCTTGTCGAGTGTATTCTTGCTGGAAATAACAGGCAAAAATCTTTAAAATCATTGTTCACACGCAGAATAGTTTCTTTATCTTACTCTCATATTCTATTGCTGGCATGGAAAGGCTCTGTTCAATAAAAGCGGCCCCCACAGATACGGTCCTTAGTGCCAAATGATTGATTAGTGATAAGATCCAGAAATATTATCATTTCGAAACTGGTGTCCTGAACATGAAGGTAGCGTTGCATTGAACAATGCTTAATATATTCCCTTAGCCACAAAGAAGAAAATAGCTTGTATTCAACCATTGGGAGGTTTAAATAATCATTGATTTTTCTTCCTCTCTCCATCCCAGAATCCTTTAACGGTCTCAAAGACCGAAAAGACAACTCATAATAGACCTATAAGCAGAGTCGCCAATATACTTTATATCAAAAGACATATACGACGCATAGCTTTGGATTCATGTGGAGAAAGTTTGGTTCCTTGTTTTCCAAAAGAGAAAAAAAAAGAAAAAGAAAAAAATAGCAGACGAATGCAGATGGGTCCATACAACCAATTAGTACTCTGCTTCTTCTACTTCCGAATCACCCAAAGAATCGGATCCTACTTCTTCATAATCTTTTTCGAGAGCAGCCAAATCCTCACGAGCCTCAGAAAATTCGCCTTCCTCCATACCTTCACCAACATACCAGTGGACAAAGGCACGTTTAGCATACATCAGATCGAATTTATGATCTAATCGGGCCCAGGCCTCTGCAATGGCTGTGGTGTTGCTCAACATACAGACAGCGCGCTGCACCTTGGCCAAATCGCCCCCTGGAACAACGCAAGGAGCCTGATGATTGATGCCCACCTTGAATCCAGTGGGACACCAGTCAACGAACTGAATCGTACGCTTGGTCTTGATCGTAGCGATAGCCGCGTTGGTATCTTTCGGAACCACATCACCGCGGTAGAGCAGACAACAGGCCATATATTTACCGTGGCGAGGATCACACTTGACCATCTGGTTGTTTGGCTCAAAGCAAGAATAGGTGATTTCGGGTACAGAGAGCTGTTCATGGTAGGCCTTGGCGGCAGAGATAATGGGTGCATAAGTCACCAAGGGGAAGTGAATACGTGGATAGGGCACCAAGTTGGTTTGGAATTCATTCAAGTCTACGTTCAAGGAACCATCAAAACGAAGGGAGGCCGTGATGGAAGAGACGACCTGGGCAATCAGACGGTTTAGGTTCACATAGGTAGGTCGTTCAATATCAAGATTACGACGGCAAATGTCGTAAATGGCCTCATTGTCGACCATGAAGGCACAGTCCGAGTGTTCCAGCGTGGTATGGGTGGTCAAGATGGAGTTATAAGGCTCCACGACGGCTGTGGATACTTGCGGTGCGGGATAAACGGAAAACTCAAGCTTTGACTTCTTGCCATAGTCCACAGAGAGACGTTCCATCAGGAGGGCTCCAAAGCCCGAACCGGTGCCTCCACCGAAGGAGTGGAATACAAGAAATCCTTGCAGGCCACTGCAGTTATCCGCCAACTTACGAATGCGATCCAATACGGTGTCCACAAGCTCCTTTCCAACAGTATAATGACCACGTGCATAGTTGTTAGCAGCATCTTCTTTGCCAGTGATCAATTGCTCTGAAAAAGAGAAAGAAAGGTATCTGTTAATGCAACTTGATAAGATTCATGGCTTCAGTACCTGGATGGAAGAGTTGTCGATAGGTACCCGTACGGACCTCATCCACCACGGTGGGTTCCAAATCGACAAAGACGGTACGAGGTACATGTTTTCCGGAGCTGGTCTCGCTAAAGAAGGTAGAGAAAGAGTGATCACTCTGCTCCTTCTCAGCATCCTCGGAAAGACGACCACCCTGATTGATACCATGTTCAAGACAGTACTATTCCATATCAAGGAAAGCGCTTCATGAATTATCTCTTTCAGGAGTCTCCTTAACTTTTCCCTCTCCTCCCCCCTTTTATTTGCGGCCTAAACGATTCTTACCAGTTCCCAGCATGCATTGCCAATTTGAATACCGGCCTAAGTCAGGATCCATAGGTGAGCTTCATTTTTTTTTACATGAATATACCACTGTTTCTCTCTCACACTCCCTCTTCTCCTTCTCGTTCTTCTGACTTAATTCACGTCGCTATCATCTACCGTATTTTCTGATTTACCTGACCAACATGCAAACTAATGATTTCTCTCATTATTAATAAACTTTTTGATAAATGATCTGGGTGTGTTGTAGAAAGTCCAAAGTTACGGTGAACGTTGAAGAAGAAAAAAAAAAGAGGAGCTAGTAAGGGATATGTCAAGCATTTAAATAAGAAATCAGAACGTTCGGAATCGCTGTACTAGGGAACCGCAGCCGATGTAGGTGACACACGTTGATACTTTCTATTTTTGCACTGGAATTATGCAATACGTAAAAGGGATGACCGAGGATCCCGTAAACCTTATTTTTCTTTATTATTGATACTGCTCTAGTTTATTAGTGTTTTAATCGTTTTTGCTTGTTGATGGCAGCTCGTAATGCCTTTTGCTTATCCATCAAACTTCGCTTGGACTTGGCGACCACTGACCGTTTATGGGTAATCATCATAAAGTTCTTATTACGTGCCTTCTCACGGTTGGTCGTGCTGCCCTTTTCCTTCTTGCCCTTCTTGGAACCAAACTTCTCACGACCCTCGCGACCCTCTTGAATAGACGCCATTCTTGCTTCATAATCCATCTTGGCTTTCTTACGAGGTCCAAGAATCGTACCTTCATCGATCTGACCATCATCACGGTTGCTATTACCCCGTATTAGACTGTATACTCTCCAAACATTGTTCATATCGTCTTACCTGTCTTCTGCTGTTCGCTTGACACCGGCAGCCACTTCAGCTTCGTTCTGAAGTTTGAGTTCGTTTAATTTGGCAAAGTCGGCAGGTGTAAGAATGCGTGATGTTGCCAATTTGAGCATGGCTTCCTCCTTTTTACGTTCTTCTTCACGTCTTGCTTCAGCTTCCTGCTGCAGTTTCAGCTTCTCCTCTTCCGTTAATTCCTGGTCCTCTGTCTCTTGCAATTTTCGGAGTTTTCGTTTTCCAATACGTCGACCCTTCTTTCCATCCTTGTCTTCCTCCTGTTTATCTTTATCCTCTTCTTCTTCATCACTCATCGCGATATTAACGTATCCACCTTCATCATCCGATACATTAACCCAACCATCATCCTCCTCGCTATCGCTGTCTTCATCCACTTCCCATCCTTCCCAAGCTTCGTCTTCTTTTTCTTCGTCAATGGTTTCATCCAGTAGTTCAATGCCTTGCAAACCGTTCACGCCCAAAGAGTTGGCCGCACCAAACTGAATATTCTGCACGTTACCCTCTTTCAAACGCATCGTTGCAGACTTTCCACGGTCCTTGCGAAGCAGCATTTCTGGGTTGATTTCACGGAATAACGTAATAAGCGATCGAGCACCCATCATGATACCCTTATCACGATGGTTCTTGTATTGCGTCAAATCTTGCAACAGCGTAGCATCCATTGCCAAAGGCTGTCGAACACAGATTTCACGAATACCGTTAATACTAAGAATGTCAATGAACTTAGTCACAAAAAAAGAGCATGTGTATCATATTCACTCACCCAACGGCCATGACCTCATTGGCAACACGGTCGGTTACAAAGTTATTGGCGATCGCTTTAAGGACAGGTTCCAAACTGTCCGGAGGCACAAGCGGATGGGATGCTTGCGCTGCACACACCAAGACCATGGTCACATCGCGTTGGGAGGGTTGGAGATACTTGATCAAAAGCGGATAGAAACCAAGAATGGTCAATTGATGGATACCAATCACACGGGATACCAGATTCATCTTTAACAATCGGACCTCCCATCGGTCTTCTTTTTGTGCCAACTTGGAATACAGTTTCTCAGCGAAACCTAGATCAAACCATATAAGCTAACAGATACTCACTCCAGTTCTCGTGTATAATCTATCCTTTACCTTGAGGATCGTTCAGCAAATGGAGAGCAGAAAAGTTGAAAGACTCTGCTTTGCTCTTTGAAGAGTTTTTCCGTTTCACTTTCTTTTTGGCTGCATCCAATCGACGCGTTTTCGCCTTTGTCTTTCTGGAGTGAATGTTGGCTTGAGTCATTTTTCGAATATCCGGCAACTTGATATAACATAGAGACACATTATGAGATAACAGAAACAAAATATAAATCTTTTTTCCTATTTACATCTTCATCATCTGATTCTTCCTCTTCTTCTTGGTTGGTATTCAAGAAAAACTTGAGAGCTGTGACAGAAATCTTGGTGACAGGGGAGAAACATGCCTCAGCAATCACATTGACTGTTTTACCATCGTTCCTAAATAAATCTCATTCAACCACATTGCCTCCTCATTTTTTTTGGTATTTGCCATTCACTTACCAGATGTTCTTATGATAAAGATCGATGCATACATCTACACTCTTCTTAGCGGCTACCGCATTTTCGTCGCTATTTCCCGTTTTTGCCGATTCCAGCATAGTAAACATGAAGGATTGTAATGTCTTGTTTAATTTGTTATTCTTTGCTTTTGCATTGGCATTCTTGATGTCATTGACGATATGGTTGTATAGCAACTCTCGGAGTGCTTTATCCTTACACTTGAAGAGCGTGAAAAATAGCGGTAATAAACTAGATCGGTCTAGCAATGAGAATCCTCCCTCTTTTTTTTTTTTTTTTTTTGTTCGGGCATAAACGTTCCTTACCGGGTATTATCCAAAATGTTCTTGTTACGCATAAGAATAAGGGCTTGTACAAAACTCTTTCGTACGTCGGGGTGAAGCACCATATAATGTTCCTTCAGTAAATCCACGATTTGTTGAGGGAAATTCTCGGTTTCTTTCGGATAACATTGCACCACTTGACTGAGGAAATTGACTAATTCTGATAGCTCTTTGGCTTCTTCGTCGGGTTTGAGGCAAAAGATCGATACGGTGGATTGGAAATGGCGATATTGTTGTGAAAACTCTGCTTCGTATGACTTTGGATCTCGTTTAATCAGGTTTTGTAGTTGCGGTAAATGCGTTGGTAATAATGCTGCTCTATTTCGTTTGCCCATGATATGCTATTGTATATGTATGTTTTTTTGTTCTTGAAAACTAAAATATTAGGTGCCCGCCTAAAAAAAGTAGTATCTCTTTTCTGGCTTAGAAAAGCGGTGGCTGGTTTATCAGGTTGAAGCGGTCACTCTTCATAGTTGTGCCAACCCAGAGAGAGAAGAAAACTGTTGCATCTCCGCTTCAACTGTCGCCGTTAGAAACAAAGGTGCTTGAAACGATTTCATGGATGCCTAACCTGGCAAAAAGAAGAAAATGAACAGAAACTGGGGGAAAAAAAAAGAAAAAGGCAATCAAACAAGCATAATGCACCATTAGTAACAAAAAGGATCTTCAGAAATAGGAAGCATCTATTTGTGCTTCCTGCGCAAACGGATCGACTTGACCCTTGGTTTGTAGAAAGTAGAAACGAGAAAAAAAGGAGGGGCATCGGTATTTGCTGTGCTGGCCATCGCACTCTTTACCTTGATATGCTAGAAGAAATGCACTCGAAGAAATTTCAATTTGTATTTGCTGTGCTGTAGACCCCTTAAATGCATCTGAAACATCCTGCCGACTACAAACATGAATGTATTTCTCCATCCCAGTCATTGTCTTTCTGTAAGAAAAGCTTCGCTCTCAAGGTAAGAAAGCTATCTTGAAAACAATTATTTTACAAACTAAACCATATGATTAGCCTGAGTGAATACAATAGAAACATTCTCTGCAAGCCCATTACTGGAAAGAAAGGAGGTGAAATATGCTAGGCATCAAAAGGTGCCGTAGAAATCATTGGAAGATTAGCATTATACTGCTGCAATTCTATGTTTCCAATGATATGTCCAATGAAGCCCCATTTTAGTATGATATGTCGTCAGATAATGCTAAACTTTTTAAGCAGATATTAATTTTCTGCAAGAAATAATGCATCCGTCGATCAGTGGAACTTTTCTTTATTGTATGAATCAACTCTAATTCATTCGTAGTAATAGGCACTACAACTATCACTTGAACGCGGTAAGTAACGGGGATACCCAGGCTTATGCCCTACCACACTATCTATGACACTGAACCTGATACAAGTTGATCAGTTCCTATTGATGTGCAGTACGGGGGAATTCCCAATGCATAGGGGGCTGTGCTTTTTGCAATAGCAAATCGCGTCATAGAATATCGGTTGGTTTGAAATCCAGTAATTGTTTAATAAACTAGGCTTACAAATAAGTTGGTGCGAGAATGCTATCGCCATTACCCTTTGCAAACATTGGTATCATCGTTCTTTTAATAAGCTGCCAATAAACTTCTACTGTTTCCAAGTAAAAGTAATAAAATAATAGGTTTTGTTCAAAACAGTATCAGAAAACTCTTATTGCATCGGGTCCGACAACACATAAATATGGTTGACCCAATTACTTGGATTTTGCTTGAAATTTCCTCTATTGTCTTTTACAGAAGCCTGCAGATCAAAACGTGAAGGAAAGAAAAAGTTTTCTGAAAGTGAAGCCCAGGTCTGTCTTCTATGTCATGGCCGCATACATTTTATTCATATGCTAAGACGCTGGTCTGCAGGTGTTATTGTATGACTTGAGCTATGCGATTTGCCAAAATCTAGCAATCTTTAATTGTCATAGATTTTTAAAAATCGCTAGATCAACGGTTGAACCGCTTGGCGTTAGAAAATGTCGGTCTTGACAGTCAGTGGATAGGCAGAAGTTAGCTATGGAAAATGTATGAAGAGAAAAGCCCATTATAAACGCGCTATTCATGCATCTTACGCGATGCATTCCATTTTACGTATAACCATATCTTTTGTTATGCACGAAGTTATGCCCTGATCAGCTTCGCGCTTTCTGATAATGGCGATCCTGCTACACCTCATTAATGCAAGTCTTCGCATTGCAGAACAACGGCTGTAAGCTGTTAAACAAGGAATATTTTCAAGTGCATGCATAGAAAACGGTATCGGCACAATGCCAGCAACAGTATGGAGCGTCAATAAGCACGTTAAAGGTGTCCAATCTATACCATCCTTTTTTTTTCTTCGACTAATTTGATAGAATGTTATACAATGTTTACTGGATTTATTGGATTGTCGATCTATGTTAGTAGAAAACCTCAGCGTTAATTTATGCACAATGCGGAGCGGTTGGATGCAACTGTAGATCCTATGCTTAAGCCATCTAGAACTCGTATGGAGCAGATGGATAGTGGTTGCCATGCCAGTTATTCCGTGGTCAGCTACGCCCGATTTTCCTTTTAGTAGTGCTATTGAACCTTTAGTGTCATGGCTAGTAACCGTAAGTTAGGTTCAACAAGGCAGCCGTTCGACCAATTTATACCACGCCCATTTCTGCATTGATACATGGAAGTACAATCTTCACTTAGGTACTTTGTGTGAGATGGCGTCAAGGCATGCAGACTAAGAAACAATAAGCGAAACATCTGCATCAAGCCGCTCTGTTGCCATGCTTGCTTGTGTATCTCCTTGATGAAGTACACATAGGGTAAATGTGAGGTTTTTGAATGCAGGCTGTAGCCCAAATAGGTGCGATATAGGGGATGGAATAGCTCGTAAGTGTATATAAACAAGGTAAATTATCTTCTGCAATGATTTATTTCACTATTACTACCTATTTGACGCTTTTCTTATACTCTTCTCCATTATGCGCTTTGGTGTTCTCTTTGCTGCAATATGCTTGTCTTTCGGAGTGACAGTCCAAGCAGCTGTAATCCCAGACCGCGCTAGTAACCATCTCGTGGCTCAAGCTGAAAGTGTCCAAGGAAACGAGCAATACAAGAATTCCCAGCTACAAGGAGGACTTGCCATAGTTAAAAGATCAGCTGGTGCAACTAGTACAGATAGTGCAACTGGTACAGATAGTGCAACTGGTACAAATGGTGCAGCGGGTGGACTTGATGGAACAACTACAATTAACACACTTGTTGACCAAACTTGCGAAACGATTGACTCAATTACTGGAAATACATGCACGAGTCTTACTAGTGGTTCTACTGGTTCTGGTCAAGCTGACGCTCCTACTGGTACCGATTAATCCGAGATTCCTTCCAAGACTTCTGGTTCGGATTAATTATCGGAATTTCTGTTTGTTATGTGGCTAACTGTTAACATCCATCCGCTGTTTGTGGGTTATGAGTTTTTGTTTTGATTTTGTAATAAAAACCCACAGAGTACTTTTCGGTTATACTCTCCTCAGATCGTCTTGTTTTGTTCCATGGGCTCAGTTGGACGTTAGGGTTTCGCACTATGAAGAAAACCGAAAGAGTAATCCTGAACAGATCCGATAACTCATCTGACTTATGCTGCCGTATATTCGCTGCGTCTTGCCATTCACGAATAGCTGGTAGCACAAATCAGGTAACTCATCAATTCTTTTTGTTGGTTGTTAACTTGCTTCTACATGCGTTTTTTGCCTTCAATCAAAGCACAAATCACAATGCTTATAAATCGAATGCTCGTGTGAGCAAGCTGACATTAAACCGCAAGCTTGTTCCAAAAGACGCAGAAACACAATTGCTGCATATGATGTAAACTATGTACTTTATACGCAAATATGTATATAAAGGACATAACAATAGTATGAATTCTTCTTACAATCTTGGTGAATCTTGGAAGAACATGGCATATGGAAAGAAGGGATGAAGCTGATGACCACCAATGCTATGCCCGGCATCTCCTTACTCTATAGCCTGATTTTCTAGAGCAAATGACTGCAATTGTTGAAGTCTTAACATCCGCAGAGCAGATATTTGAATAATATCCGAAGTATTGCTGCGAATGTAGTGTCATGGAACAATACTGGGAACAGCTAAAAAGTATACTTGTGAAACGAACGACTACTCGTGCAACTCACTCAAGCAACAAATGACGAAAATTCTGTACAGGGTATCACCTTCAATAATTCGTGTTTTAAAACAAAATCATGGAGACACGCCGATGCATATTTGTAAGGCATAGAGGACAAAGTGGCTGACGAAGCAGTGAGGTTATAATAAATCACATCGACATGTCAAAGCTAGCAGATAATTTTGTGCTAATGAGAAACGCTTAATATTTACTCTGCAACCGGGCATAGAAATAAGAAAAAAAGTTGCCCATTTTCTGACAAGCTTGGCACTTTTAGTGATCTGCAGCATAGTTGCATAGATGAATTTTTTTTCTGCACTGATATGTCGTCAAATAATGGTAGACATTTTAAGCATATATTTACTTTTTCTGCAAGAAACGATGCATCTACCAATCAGCAGAACTTTTATCTATTGTGTGAATCAATTCTAATGCATTCGTAGTAATAGGCACTAAAACCTTGCACACTACAGCTATTACTTGAACACGTTAAATAACGAGGATACCAGGCTTATGCCCTACTACACTACCTATGACACTGAATCTGATACAAGTTGGTCAGTTCCTATTGATATGCAATACGGGGGATTTCCTAATGCATAGGGGGCTCTTTGATGTTTTTCAGTAAAAACGAATCGCATCATGGAATATTGGTCTGGTTCCAAAGCCAGCAACTGTTTAATTCATCAAGCTTACGAAGAAGTTGACGCGAGAATGTCATCACCACTACCCTTACCTTTGCAAATGTTGGTATCATAGTTCTTTTCATAGGCTGCTAATAAACCTCTACTGTTTCCAAGTAAAAGCAATGCCATACTAATTGTTTTGTTCAAAGAGAATCAGAAAGGTCTTTATTGCATCGGGTCCGATGACACTTGAAACTATCGTTGACCCAAAATTACTTGGAAGTTCCTATATTTATCTCTCATAGCAGTGCACAGATCTAGAGGTAAAAAGAGCAGCATTTGTAAAAGTGAAGCCTAAATCAGCCTTCTGTATAACGACCGTAAATTCTCCATTCATACCCAAGATATCAGTTCGCGGCTGCAATTGAATTACTTGAACTATGTAATGTATCAAAACTCTTAGTCATCTTTAATTGCTGTCGCTCTTAAACAATCGCATGAGCAACGGTTGAACCATACGGTGTTAGCAAATGCTGGCTCCTTGACAATTAGAGGAGAGGCAGAAGTTAGCTATGGCAAATGTGTAAATATGAGGAAGGGAGAGAGGCCCAGTTGAACGCGTCATTCATGCATGCTACGCGATGCATTCTATTCCACGTACAACTATATCTTTGCTATGCGCGAAGTTATGCTCTGATCATCTTTGCGGTTTCTAGTAACAGGGGTCCTACTAGACCTCATTAATGCAAGTCTTCAATATGCAGAGCAAGGGCTATAAGGTGCCAAAAAAGCCCTAGGTTTAATTGCACACTGTACGGAAAGAGGTAACGGCACAATAAAAATGAGTCTACCGAGAATGACCAAAATATTACACTTATCCAAGCTGTCGTTTTCTTTGAAGTGTTTAAAGAATGTGTGTAATGCTTACTGGATGTACCGAATTGTCGATCAATGCACAATGCGGAGTGGCCTGATGCAACGGTAGATCCGACGTATAAGCTATCAACGACCCGCATGGAGCAGATAATAGTTGGTTACCATGTCAGTTATTCCGTGGTCAGGTACAGTCAATTTTCCTTTTTAGTAATGCCATTGATCCTTTGGGGTCATAGCTAGCAACAGTAAGGTAGTCCAGCAAAGCAACCGTTCGACCAACTTATACCGCGCTTATTTCTGCACTGATGCACGGAAGTCCAATTTTCACTTAGGTACTTTTGCGTGAGACAGCGTCAGGAGCACAGCCTAAGAAACAATAAACGAAGCAACTGTATCATGGCGCCTTAACTCCATGCTTGCTTGTGTATTCGTTTGACAAGTACACGTAGGGTAGATGTGAGGTTTTTCTTTTCAATGCAGGCTGAAAGCCAAATAAGGTGCGATATATGAAATGGGATAGCTCGTAAGTGTATATAAGCAAGGTAAATTATGTTTTGCAATGATTTATTGCACTACTACTATCTACTTGACGCTTTTTTTTACACTCTTCTCTATTATGCGCTTCTGTATTCTCTTTGCTGCAGCCTGCTTGTCTCTTGGAGCAACAGTCCAGGGAGGTGTAATCCTGGTTCGCGGGTGGTAACTATCTCATGACTCAAGCCGAAAGTATCCAAGCAAAGGAGCAATACAAGGATCCCAGGCTGCAAGAAGGAGTCGCCATAGTTAAAAGAGATGATGTTCTTACGGCAATTTGTAATACAGCTGACAAAATAGGTCAAACGGTTGGAGTAACAAATGGAAACACATGCCCTACTGGTGATGACGCTAATTCTCCTACAAATGATGCTTCTACTGGTGGCAATTAATCAGCTGAATTTGTATTTATTACAGTCGCAGATGATTGTTAACATTCGCTCGCTGTTCGTGGGTTATGAGTATTTGTTCTGATTTGCAATAAAAAGCCGCAGATTGCTTTTTGGTCAAGCCATGCTTGGGTCGCTATATTTGATTGATAGGTTCAGTTACGCTTTAGGGGTTTGTTAACAGATGCTATTGGTGGTCTTCCTTTCAATGCTCTCGAGTGGACTGTATTGCTCGAGATTGAACATAATTTACTGTTGTCTCTACTCTATAAATTGATTGCCTAATCAAAGTGAAATTATAGGCAAAGAAATAGATAGCTAAGAGCCGAATAGGGAAAGACATGAAACAAGGACAGAATGCGATCCCACCAAGCATTGAATAGCACAACAAAATTGGTTATGCTTTGTTTAGATCAGAGCAAATTAAAGAGTAAAAGGCGTCATGGCCGGAAAGCTCTGCTTTTATTGCAAAAAAAAAGGTTGTTATATCATTAACTTTCTATCCGTTCGGTAGATGAACCATTGATCTTCCTTAAAAGATGGGACAGGTACAAGTCTAAAAAGCTGGTCGGGTTGCACTTCATCGCTCCCTAATAGTCTGATTTCACCACTGATTTCACTGAGCACAGTCCATCGCTTCCGAAAAAGTTCGAGAGTAATGGTACCGTCTGAATTTTTCGGCATATGCCAGGGAGTTCCTTTACGCTCTGCAGAGGTCAAAGCACCGTTTTCTCCAAGAAGGGCATATCTTTCTGCGTGTGCGTTGTATATGGTGTAACCAGGACCTTTGCGGCGAAACTCGAACACTTGCCACGGGCTGTTCCCTGGATAACTGGAAGCAGCTATAAACCGCTCACTGATCGGATTGTACGTCACAAATAGTTCAGGATAGGCCAAGCTTTCCAATTTGTAAAATGTCTTGCTTGCTACCAGGACGGCGTAAAAAAGGAGCAGGAAAGCAACAGAGAAGGCAGGTCTTAGATTCATAGTTGCGGGAGAAAGTTGGCATCAAAAGACGCACTTCCTTCGCGTTTTATATTTTTATTGGCAAAAATTTGTAAGCTAAATAGTTTGTTGGCGTAATGATGTCGCACTGTTTCATGTCAAAAGATGTACTTGCATACTTTTGGCGAACTTATACACTGCATCGCTTTTTTTTGACGTAATGGTAATCCTACTATTTCATGTCAAAACATGCACTTGCTATTCATCATTATCCTAATGCCTGTTTCCAAGGCACGCTCATTTATTTCAACCCTGATAGAGATGTATATTCTTCGTCGCGCATAATTCCGTTTGAACCAAGGTGTATCCATAATGTGAACAAAAGCTTTGCGGTCTACCATGAGAAGCGAACAATAATATCGGTTATATAAGGGAATGGAGATGCCAAATACAGTGACCGCGAGCTAGCATTGCAAAACTTTCACCGGCGCAAGGACAATTCTTATGTGAATGGCGCAATGTCCTCCGGACGGATTTTCCAACAAAGGAATTCCATCACTATTTGTTGCGTCCGGTGCCATTTTAAGTCATGATAATTTTTTGTACATAACTCAAAACACGGTTACAATAGGCAAAATCCATGCATAATATGAGTTGCTATCTCCTCTTCCTGTTTCCTAGTCAAAGTGTCTAAACGTATACAACAGCAACGGACGAGTATACTTGGTTTTTCATTCTTTCTTCTTTCCTTAATTAGTGAGAGATTTCATCAGATCTTCAACACAACACGCCGTAAATGGTGTGGTATGTTCTGGCTCCAGCGTGTCTCGTCATACCTCCCAAATAAATGGAAGCTTGATCGTAACAGAGCCTGAAGTATCATCATGCACCAAAACTGGTTACAGTTAATGGCGATTTGTCTAAAGATTTTTGTAATCGACATAACGCCTTTATTTATAGTTTTTTTCCCATGAAAATTTTTTTTTTGCTTTCCCGTGCCAATTGAAACTACGAAAGCAGTCTTTCGGAATTTACCCGTAAACTCCAATCCCATTGGGAGCCATTACATTAAACAATACTGACAAACTACATACACCAGGCTCTGCTTACAAGCAACGAACAAGTTACCTTGAATGACACTCAAGAGGCAGCAATAGAAAAGGGATCTATAAAAAGGCTAATCTACGTCATAGATATGCTATGCGTAGTTTGATCAACTCTAGCAGTGATTGGTTGCTTGTAATCATTACAACAAGATGTGTTTGTCTCTTTTTTTCTGTGGCGTTAGGGTTTATGCAAGCCCAGACTACTTTGTCAGTGAAAACCCCGGTGGCACGAATTTGATGTGACACAGGCGCACGACTTTTTTTCACTAGCTTTTTTTATTCATTATGGCCGATGAAGCTTCACAAGCCGAGGGAATAGCGGGATTCGCCCATTTATTCCCTTCCGTGGCTGTTACGAAAACTCCAGTAGTAGAGACGCCACCACCAATGGCAGAGGAAAGACAACCCCCATTAACCAATGCCGGAGTGGACTATGTGATTCTGTTTCGTTTCCCGAGTTCTCCTAGCAACGGCAGCACACGGTCTCAACTGGAATCGGATGTCAAGGATGCCTTGGCAAACACTGTTAACAAGATCTCCAAAGCCGGCCTCTGTTGCCAAGTTCGCCCAGGTCCCAAAAACGGTATCCTTTTGATCTTCGTCCGTTGTCCTTCTAGTCGCCTTAACAAAGAATGCAGAACCGAACGGTAACCTTTTTGTACTTTTTTACTTTGCCTGCCACAACTATTCGGTCAACTTATCCTGGGTAGCATCCGAGATTTCCTTCTAGGCGTCAGGGTGGATGATATTCGAGAAGATGCTATAGCTGCTCGTGGTGTCGATGATTTCACAGATGCTGAACGTCTAAGACTGGTACACGATATCTTGACCTCAGCAGAAAAGGATGGTGGTGCCGATATCTCGCCCAATGTGGACAAATACGTAGAAGCCATTATGCCATTGCATGACGAAAAGTTCGACCACGTAAGTGAAAAACAAATTCGAGACTGATCCACTTGCATTGACCATGGTAAATAATGATGGTTTAGGAATGGATCGAAACGTGGGCTAGAAAATGGTTAATTGACAATGATGACTTGACAAAGATTCGGGATCATTTTGGAGAAAAGGTTCGTGCATAAAAGCGCACTGTTCTGATTCGTTAACAAAGCGTAATGATCATCAAAGGTTGCCTTTTACTTTGCATTTCTCCAAAATTACTTTTTATGGCTCAGTGTACCTTCCGTTCTTGGAATCCTGGTATATCTGACTCATAGCAATACACTCAGCATCACCTATTCCATGGCCATGTTAATATGGGCTGTGGTATTTACTGAAACGTGGAAAAGAAAACAACAAGAGTTAGCTGTAATGTGGGGTGTCCGTAATTGCTCAAAGTATGAACGGCGACGTGCAGCTTTCAAAGGCGACAAGACAGTGCGGGATGAAGTGACTGGAGAAGAAATGCCCTTCTGTCCGGCCTGGAAAATCTTTCTTCGTCGAGCTTTATCCGTGCCTGGAGTGGCCGTTGGCGCCGTATTATTAAGTATTATTGTAGGCTTCGTGTTTATTCTCCAGCTGTTCCTGCACGAGTATTATGATGGACCTTTTCGGCAGATCTTGGTATGTTCTTTTTTCCTTGCCTTTATGATGTGATTTTTTTTAACACTATCTTCGTACTATATTTTTTAAACCTATGTTTTAGCACTATGCACCTACTATTGGATACGCTTTGCTTGTGCCTACCATGTCTAACTTATACAGCGATTGGGTACGCGTACTGAATAATTGGGAAATGCACAAGACGGAAACTTCTTGGGACAGAGCGTACACGCAAAAGATTTTTATTGCGAATTTCCTAGTAGGATACCTGTCGTTGGTAATGAATAATGGGAATTGCCATGTGGATGACTGATGAGTTCTCCCCGATAGTTTATCACTGCATGGGTGTATATTCCATTCGGTGACCATGTTCTTCCATATTTAGTCGAGTTCAATATCAGCCATAGTCATCAGAAGGTGGATTTTCAACGTCTTCGATCGCAGTTGGTGTATTTCGTTGTTACTGGACAGCTTATTGGGTTTGCGACAGAAATGGTCTTACCCTATGTGTTAGCTCGAGTCATGCCTGAAGCGAAAAAGATTACGGATAAGGTTACTGGTTCGAACGAAACTGCTCCTGTGGATGCTGAGGTGACCAGTGAGGCTGAAGCTAAATTTTTGAAGAAAATCTATCGTGAGGTGGATTTGCCAGAGTACAACATCTACACGGATTATGTTGAGATGGTGATTCAGGTAAAACATAGGTGATATGAAGGCGAGCAATTAATTTTGTTTGGATTTAGTTTGGCTACGTCAGTATGTTTAGCACTGTTTGGCCCTTAACAGCCGTTTGTTGCATGTTGAATAACTGGGTTGAGCTAAGAGGGGATGCAGTGAAGATATGCAAGTATACAAGACGTCCTATTCCTTTGCGTGCCGAGGGTGTGGGTCCGTGGATTGGAAGCATGGTAATAAGGCTATATCATGTATCTGAGTGAGCGTTTTCTTACTTTTCATTTGATTTTTATCTTGGCATAAGGAAACTTTGGTTTGGTTATCGTCTGTGACAATGGCTTCGTTCGCCTATCTTTTCCACCCTTCGACAAATATCCATTCGCCATACACCCCTATTTTCACCCTGCTGGCGATTTTAGTTTCCGAGCATCTGTATGTTGTTGTGCGGCTTGCAGTTCGGTCTACACTGAATATGCTACCGAGCTGGTCAGATCTAATGGTGAGAAAGGAAGATTATAAATTGAAAAAGGTGTGGCTGGACCGGTTGACGGGAGACAAGAATGAGTTGGAGGCTAAGGCTGAAGAACCATCTGTGTCGGATAGCCTATACAGCAGTTTATGGACAAACACCAGTAATGATTCTCAGCTGGAACAAGCAGCACGGTGGGTGGAAGCATCTTTGAAAACCAATTGAAAAATGCAAAATAATAAAAAAAAGAGGTACAAAGAAACAACAGATAGTCAATTCATATTACTCCCCCTAGCTACTGTAAATTAGTTTTATTTCTCGCAAATTAACCAGTTGAAGAGCGGCAATAATGATGGGCTCGGTTAATGGAACCACTGGGATCATTTCTCTTGGCTGCTTCCAATGATCATTATATTTGAACTCAGCCAGGTGTGGCACTTCCCTTTGTTCCAAGCCCGCACACTCTATTTGTTTCGCTTTGTTTCCACAAGATCATGTCCGCAGCCGAATTATACGCTCGTGCAAACGACGCTTTCTTTGACGACGATTACGACGAAGCAGTACAGCTATTTACTGAAGCAATCAAAGCAGACCCAACAAATGCAGATTTCCTCTTGAGACGGTAATACGCTTTATCATATTTTCCCAGAATCGTTTTCACGCGAAAGCAGCTGTATTCACGCCAATTCATGACTCTAGTTGCGCCACTTATCAGAAACTGAACCAACTTGATAAAGCTTTGACTGACGCATCGGAGGCTTTAGATAAACTGGAATCCAACCAAGGTGCTCGAAGCTTGCTAGCCCGAGCTCACCTGCAAAAGGGGTAAGTACAAGCAAGAGATGTTATTTCTCTCTGTTTCCTCTCACCGAGAAATTAAACTTTTGCAGCATTGTTTTACATCGATTGGAAAAGTATGCTGAAGCTCAAGTCCACTTGGAAAGCTCAAAGGAGCTGAATCCCAACGAAAAGACGCTAGTGACTTGGTTACGAAAGAACGCGGACAAAGTTCCAAAAGGTAAGCTATATCCTTACGTGAGGATATTATGTAGGGATAACACTTGTTTTCTGTTCGTTAAGAACCTGCTCAACCAGTCAATGAACCAACTCAGACCACACCTGCTGTGGCACCCGCACCCATCACACCTCAAGCTGTGCGCGTAAGGTAAGCATAGGAAATAGGCGACTGGTTCCAAGCTAGATGTTATTGATAAACAATGCTCAGGCATGAGTGGTTCCAAAATGAAAACTACGTAACGGTGGAAGTGTTCATGAAGAACGTCAAGCAAGAGAGTGTGAATCTGGAATTTTTCGACTCGGCGGTAAGGCTAACAAAATGTCGTTTTCAAAACGATCAAACATTGATCTGTATCGTCTCAGGTCTCCTTATCGATCAAGATGCCTAGCGGCTCAGACTATTCGCTTGAGCTTGATCCACTCGCTCATCAGATTGTCCCTAAAGGGTCATCCTACAAAGTCTTGTCTACTAAATTGGAGATCAAACTGAAAAAGAAGGATGCTGGTGTGATGTGGGGTACATTGGAAGGTGAAGATACCCAAGCTACCTCAGGTAAGTGACGGACAAACTAACAATGATTTAACAGAGGTTCTGACGGTTTTAAAAACAAGTGGCTCCTGCTTCGGTCTCTAGCGCGCGAAAACCCAAAGACTGGAATAAGCTCGCCAGAGAAATTGACCAAGAACAGGAAAAGCCTGAAGGTGAAGCAGCGTTGAACGCGCTTTTCCAAAAGATTTATAAGGATGCGGATGAGGATACCAAGCGAGCAATGATGAAGAGTTTCGTGGAGAGTAATGGAACCTGTTTATCCACCAACTGGTCCGAGGTTGGTAGTAAGAAAGTCGAAACGAAACCCCCAGAGGGTATGATTGCCAAACGCTATGACCAATAAAGTGAATCATATGTCAATTGGGGTTTTCTGTTGTATGAAGAAAAATCCCACTTTCGCGTGGTTGTGTATGTGTGTAATATGTGTGTATCCTTCCCTGCGTGAATGTAGTTTGTGTGTGGGGTTGATTTTCCTGTCATCCAGAATAGTGTGAAAAAGGAAAGACAGATGAGTCGCGTGCAACTCGAGAATTATTTATTGGCAGGCAGCATTTTCTTCCTTTTCCTTTTTTCTTGCTTAATAACTTTACCCCACAAACTATGGTTGCCATTCAGAAAGTCCTTATTGCCAATCGCGGTGAGATTGCATGTCGTGTCATTCGTACATGTCGACGTATGGGTATTGCTACTGTAGCCGTCTATTCCGATAGGTATGCTGCCAAAATAAGGAGAAAGGTATCATGCCAGCTGATGAGATATTAATGTATCAAATTATGAAAAAGCGACAAAGATGCTCCATTTGTCAAACTAGCTGATGAGGCATATTATATCGGTCCTTCTCTGGCAGCTGAATCGTATTTGGTGGGGAGCAAATTAATCGATGTCGCTAAGCGATCCGGAGCTGATGCTATTCATCCGGGTTACGGTTTCTTGTCCGAAAATGCCGATTTTGCCCAGCAAGTCGTCCAAGAAGGAATTGTATTTATTGGTCCTACGGCAGATGCTATCCGGACTATCGGAGACAAGGTAGATAGATTGATGCACAACAGTGCAATACCCCGCATCTGCTAGTCATGCTAAAGCCAAAAACTCCACTTTTTAGATCGCCGCCAAGATGTTCATCCAAACGCATGCGTCTAGCATACCATTGATCCCTGGTTACAACGGGGAAGATCAAAGTGTAGAACGACTTGAACAAGAAGCGAAAACCATTGGTTAGATCCAGGCATTAGCTATGTGGGGGTTAGCATGAATAACATGTTTCCAAATGATAGAGTTCCCGGTCCTTCTCAAAGCATCTGCTGGTGGCGGTGGAAAAGGCATGCGAGCTGTTTATGATATTGGAAGGTATTAGACAGAGGAAAAATCAATATGAATCTGAAATACGTTACCTAAGGTTGCGTGAGGAAATCGAGGCTGCCAAAGGCGAAGCTTTACGATCTTTCGGGTCCGATCGATTGCTGATAGAAAAGTATTTTGAAAGCATTCGTCACGTTGAGGTAGCTGCGATACTCACATTGCATGATCAAAGCTAACAAAAAAGCTGTTTAGATCCAAATATTTGGCGACAAATATGGTAATGTCTACCATATCAACGAGCGTGATTGCTCCATCCAACGAAGGCATCAAAAAATTGTCGAGGTAAAGGAAAAAGATCAAAAAGGAGGATCAAATGCCCGATAACTGATCATTAACCCATAGGAAACACCATCACCTGCTGTGGATCCAGTCTTACGTGAGGCTATGACTACAGCTGCCGTTGAACTAGGAAGAAAATTAGGATACCAGGGTGCAGGCACAGCTGAGTTTATCTTGGTAATCATACAAAAACTTGTCCTGAAGTACGTTCATTACTGAATCATACTTTGATTGGATACAGGATGAAAGAACAAAGAAGTTCTACTTTCTAGAATTGAATACACGCTTACAGGTCGAACATCCCATCACCGAAGCTATTTCTGGTTTGGATCTTGTGGAACTGCAAATATTAGTGGCGCAAGGTAAAACTTGATTCAACAGGAAAATGGTACTAAGTGATAGTTCGTTTCTAACAGGTTCCAATCTTCGTACTCTTGGTGTTCTGGATAACATTAATTTTCAGGGGCATGCTATTGAATGTCGTCTTTGCGCTGAAGATCCGAATCATGACTTCCAACCACGTACTGGTGTCATCCGGAAGTGGAGTCCAGCAGATGCGGCAAGTCGAATGCCTGGGGTTCGATACGATACTGGCGTTGAAGATGGTATTGCTGCGAGGAATTTCTGCCGGGAAAACTGATTTCGTCTCAAAATCAACTTACTAGGTTCTGAGATTTCTGTCTATTATGATTCCATGATTGCCAAGGTGATTGTCCATGCCCCTACTCGTGAGGAAGCTGTACGTCGCATGGCCTCTGTATTATCTAGAACCGTTGTCCTCGGCGTGACGACCAACCAGAAATTCCTGATCGATATTATGAAAAATCCTCGCTTCCAATCGGGAACATTCGATACAAATTTCATAGCTCAGGAGTCGTCTCGCTTGTTCCATGCCAAAACAATTAGAGATATACAAAATAGTGCTATAGCTGCACTTGTTTTTGACTGGAAAGTTCGGCAAGATCAGCAAGTCCATCTTCGTAACGTTCCTCCCAACTGGCGTAATGTTCCTTGGAGGGTACCAAGCGTTCGGTTTCTACTAGAGGATGAAATGATTGAAGTCACATATGACTACCGTGGCAAACTTGACGATCACAGTCATCATTTTGTGTGCGGATTACGATTCAAGGATGAATCCGCAGAGAATATCAATGCTGTTCTTTCAGAAGCCAAAGTAAATGATGGTGCAGAGTTACCTGGAGCTGATGGTATCAAAGGAGCCAATGGACTGCTCCGGGTCGTCATCAGTAAGTTAAAAGCATTAAATCAAAAAAGTAAAGCTTGAATGTGGTTACAAACATTTTTGGATAGATGATAGTCAGCAGTATTTCTATGTTGCTTCGACTGTCTTTGACATTAACAAGAAGTCTATTTTTATTCATGACTTCATTCAAGGCCATCAAGTGGAGTTAGCCAAACTGGATAGACTTAAAAGCACTACGTCACAGACTGAGGATGATCGAGGTAAGGTTTAAAGATCCAAGGAGAAAGAGGGCCAAAAAAGGAGAGGATCATTACTGACTTATATACAGTTACTCCCTATACCTCCTCTATGCCCTGTCGTATATTGAAGATCATTGCACCTTCGGGAACGAGAGTCAAGAAGAATGATCCATTGTTATCGATTGAATCAATGAAGACGGAAATCAAAATCCTTAGTCGTCATGACGGTGTTGTAACAGTAAATGTAGAAGAAAACCAACTGGTAGATGCAAGAGTGCTCTTATGTTCAGTTGATGAAGTAAAACAATGAAAGTTTGTTCAGGGCTGGAGAAAAATAATAAAGTGATGAGCAAGGTTACGCAGCGTGCACGCACCAACTCCACTGATACAACTTTTTTATGCAGCACAGTCATTCACTTGCGCTTATGGAACTCCGCTATTCAATAAGTAATGAGGAGGAGGTTACTGCTGTTTGTCTTGTTTTCCTGTGTTTTCTGCCCTCTGCCCTAATGCCAACCGCAATGCAAATGCAGTCCATTTCTGGCATTATTACTCAGGTCCGAGTAAGTTCTGGAGATATACCTCCTCCATTGGTGGGGGCATCAACAACTGTCATTGGCGATCATGTCTATGTGTTTGGCGGATGCCTAGTTTCATCGCACAAAGTGACCAATCACATGTACGTCTTGAATATCAAAACGCTTGTATGGACTCGACATATACCACCTCCCAACTCGGACGAGCCACCAAAACCTCGTTATTTTCACTGCGCCAGTGTACATAATAATAGCATTGTTATTTTTGGTGGCATTGCCAGCTCAGCAAATAGCGATCAAGGTCTTTCTGTACTGGACAGTGTTGCTTTGTTCGATACCGTTGAGATGATATGGCGATGTCCTACGATTCAACCGTCGTTGTTTTCACCCTTGCCACGCTATGCCGCGATTAGCGTGGTCAATCGAAACAAGCTTGTCATCATCGGCGGACAAGATGCAAAAGATGATTATGTGAACGAGATCAATGTGTTTGACCTCCAGTCGTACGAATGGATTCAGTCCAAGCAATTTGAGAAACAGACGGGGGCATACCGGTCGGTTGCAATTACAGCGCCACCCGGCACACGACTTCCTGTTCTGCTCAAAGATGGTTTGGAAGAAAAAGGCAACGATACGCGTATTCCTAGTCCTGTCGGTAACTTGGATGAAAGCAGCCATCAGACATCACTTGTTCGACACTATAATCAGTCATTCCAGGCTAGTCCTCAACATTGTCCAATTTATGTTTATTCCAGTTACGATTTTGGACATATAAAGCGTGAACTTCATCTGATTCCAGCCCCACTCTCCACAATAGAAGATTGTTCTTCATTCATTCATGGATCTGCAAAGCCCCCTAGGTTACGTTTCCCGACAGGATACACCCTTGGTCACCATCTTGTGTTATCTGGAACACTCGTTACTTCTGAAACTCAATCCTACAGTATCTGGGCTCTTGATCTTGATACGTTGATGTGGTCACGGATCGAAACTGGGCCAGTGTTCGGATCGGGATCATGGAATCGCGGTGTACTCTATCCTCAGCAAAACAAGCTTATGGTGTTTGGCCATCGTAACCGCAGCTTGTTGGAAGACTACAATCACCGACAAGTCAACTTTGATCACATGGCTTTTGTGGATTTAGAGGCTTTCGGGGTGTACCGACTGCCTAAAGCCACATGTTCTACGTTAGCGCAGGAAATGGGGTTGACGCTTTTGAACGAACCAGCCGTTTCAGATTATGAAATCTTAACCCGTGATAACCACCGGATTCCGGTGAATTCAGCAATCCTACGCCAGCGGTGGCCCTATTTTGCGGAGTTAACCTGCCAGGACGAATTGGCGGAAGGTGCTGTGTCAGCTGGTATGGGCACTGACCTGCAAAGTCCAAAAACTATTCTGTTTCCCTACTCATATCCAGTGGTGGTGGCTCTGTTACAGTTTATCTATACCGACAACTTATTAACAGCACAACAGTATCAGCCACATATCCTGTCTCAGTTATTGCTGCTCGCTGACATGTATGATCTCACGAGGCTCCGTGAGCTGGTAACACATGCTCTCCATCAAATGCTCAACATGTCAACTGCACCCCTGATTTTTGAAACTGCAGCCTTATCACATCAGACAAGTTTGCAGATACGTGCGCTAAAAATGATGATTGCTGCCAAACGAATCATACAACAGCAACGTCAGCGCGAGCAGTTACCCTCACCCCCAATCACTCCGCAAGAACAAATCACCCAACAACAACAACAGCAACAAACCCCATCCGAATCATCATCATCACAACAACAACACCCATCAACTCCTTCTTCACCTTTACCGAGGCAAAGAGCACCATCACTTATTAATAGCATGGGGTTAAGGCGACCTTTCGGTTCACGGAAACAATCAAGCGCATAAATTCGAACAGTGAAAGTCCTATTGACAGCAAAGAAACATAAAAAAACCACACCATATATAAAAATGCATACAAAAAACATTCATAATATCCCCAAATCATGTTTGAATAAATTTAAGAAACATTGCGTGATGAATTCTACTGGAAGGAAATCAAAGAAGAAGTTCATATGATCGAAGATCGGGTCGTACAGGGTTTATGCTGGCTCCGTTTGAATAACGGCAAACATCGCAAGATGGTTAGCTTTTTTCACATGTCAAAATAAGGAACAGTAAAAAAAGAACGATATCTAAATATATAAGCTCTTCTGTTCACGGATCCCCCCGGTTTTGACAGCAAAAATCAAACTAAGCTAAACATGTCATCTTTACTTTATACAACAACGCCTTCGTCATCCGTACTGCAAGTCAAAATAAATCACGGTAAGTAGAGATGTTTTTTTTTCATCCGCATGTAGAACAAAGGAACGTACTGACTCGGTCGTCGTAAACCAGGCAACGCTGATGTATCCGTCGAGGATGTGTCCAAGATGTTGGATGCTTTCAATCTGGATCCTATTTCCCGAGAAAGAGTGGATCAAATCTTGAAGCAGTCAAGCGCATCGACTATTGACCACGATACGCTCCAAAAGATTTTTAGTATGTCTGTTCTTGCAGATAGTCAGCCGTTACAGGAACTGTCTGATTCGATCCTGGGCGCTTTCTTGATTTCGACCAAATAAGTTCCCTAGAAATATCCCATCACCATCATCATCCCCAATGTTTATTCTGTTTACTTTGTATTTGACAATTGATATACATATATATGTACTGTAAATGTGTGCCTTTTATACCCTCCCATAAATACAACACTCCTCCCTCACATAGATTAAATGAGCTTTACATTAATTTCAATGAGCATAAAATCGTGCATGTTGTTGATCAAGAGTAAATTTATTTTTGTAGTAGAGCCTCAGAGCGGTTACATCCCTCAACTGGTTTGGTGCACCATCTAAACTTTTTATCCTAAAGCTCAGTGAACTAAGATGTTACTGGCTCTCATACTTATAGCACTGATTTCCGACTTCATACGTAACTCACTGACACAAATGGCCTCTCCCATAAAACACTGTTCAGGTTCCCCTTGATGTCACATCTCCCTCATAATACCCAATAACAACAGAAACCGGTCATTCTCAGCCAACCTGAATCAGAATTAGGACGTTTCTTACTAAATCGTTTTTTAAAGAACAGTGCTCTAACTTATACAGTCTTTTCTCTTTCGATACAAACGACATACTGATATCGCACGACGTACTAACCTTCTTATATAGACCAATGCATATAATAATATATGTACTCCAGATATGTTGGAGAAAGTGTCCTTAGCGAACAATCGCACATCACTATGGAAAGGCACAGAGAAGGTGAAACAGGACCGACATCACCCTGCTTTTTCCTGCTAATACGTGTGCCTTACTGGTAAAATGGACGCAAATCCTGTGGTGGTTTGCACGTTTGTATGCATGACCATCACGTTTAAACCGCGTAACTGAGCGAGATTGTCTCTCTTCTGTTTTGTCTTATTGAGTGTCGCTTAGCGATTTCCTTCTTTATCCTTCATCATGAAGTTGGCACATGCTTTGGCCGCAGTTTGCTTTTCCATTAATGTGAAAATTAATAATTGATCCTTAACCATGCTATGGCTGGAAACGAACGACATTTAACCAAAAGAAAGATATGCGAACCCTTAGGTTCATGGAAACGTTGCTGGGTTCAAAACTGTAGTCGATCTGGTTGTACTTGCAGTTTGCTTAACCGAGCCAACGGTGATGCTACTGTCGTAGCTGATACGGCATCGCTTAGTGCACCTATGAAATTCCTGCTAGCCAATTGCCTCGCTGTATGAGTATTCCTTGGTAATGCTTTGCGATTTAAGCGTATCGAATCTGCGTTGCCATGGAGGCCAAACGGTTGATAACCAAATGCGAATTTTGTAATTCGTAATTTTCTAGCTTTGATGATACATTATATATGGAGAGAGAGCGTAATAGACAGTATCACCGTATACAATAATAGATGTTCTTTAAAGAAAAACGTAGCATTTTCGAATCAAAGTTAGAGAGTAAGCCCTCCAGACCATTACGGATCTTAAACCGAAGGCATATGTTATAATACTGCTTGAAAGGAAATACATATTCAGCAACGCCAATTCATCCTAGGCACCGGCGCGGAGCCTTATGATATAGGTGTAGATAGGTGTCCCTTTCACATCTCTGTTTTAGGAAGTTCAGGCGGCGACATTCCATGCTCACAATGCATAGGCTCAAAAAAGGTCGCATTGCTGCGTGCACGTCATTCACCACTAACTCATCTGTCATGGATTATTTTCGCAAAACATCACCTAAAGCTTGGAAATTTTCAGACGCAATCAAGGCGTACGCGCAAGATCATCCCCAACGACAGGATAGAGAGATCATTGGGTTGGTGAAAAAGGACTTGAGAGAGATCGCGAAGAATTCAGGCTCCCCCGACAAAGTCTCCAAGGCAACTGAATTATTACAAGCTCGCAGGACAGGCGAAAACAAGTCAGCTTTCACCAAAAAGTCAAATTCAAACTCGAATGCCGAATCATCTGGTAGCAACTCCAATGCGATTGCGCAACAGACTAGCGGCAACGTCAATGATTTTCGTTACTGCAATTTCGAAAAATCGACAAATACGTTCAATATGAATATTCAGGGTTCTGCAGTGAGTATCACACAAGCATTATTCTTGGTTGTGGCAATTTGAATCTAATTTAGACCGGTTCCATGTCAGACCCGTTCTGGTTCGCAACAATTGATTGGACAACAGGAAGAAGGGGAAGAATCAGATAAAGGTAAATGTAACGAAGGATTAGATCTAACGCACTTGTCGCTTAATTAAAATTAATCTTCAAATAACGAAGCTGATGGCGAAGACCAGGAAACCAACGACGATAACGACCTTCCACTGAGACCACCTATGGAAACGGCTACGACAACGAATATTAGGGCAAAGGATTTTCGAGAGAAGGTATTCCAGTTGGCGACAAATGCAGTAGGTCTTGAAATCAAGCCAAAGTAAAAAGTTTTTATGAAATTCAACTCTTAAAACCAGCTGAAAAATGGAAGTCTCATGATGGATGAAGCAGCACAGCTGCAATCCTATATCAAGGCTTTCAATCCACAGTCTCTCGGTGAGCGACTGGATCTTTTGGCTGCACGGCTTGTATCTTGTAATTTGGAAGAAACATCAGTTATGGTGGCTCTCAAGTACGAAAATCCGTAAATTCTGTGCTGTTGACAACCAGACTTATCAGTGTATTAGAATGGCATTATCGAGAGTGTTATACTGTTTGAATCCCTCAGTCCATAAAGTCTATAAGCATATGATGAGGGACCCGCAGCTTTGGGAATCAGCATCTGCGATCAAACCGGATTTGCCTAGAGGTTTGAAACTGGAATCAAAGAGAATTTTTTCAGAAGTCATAGAGGTATGCTCTAACTTCTTCAAATGCGGTTTACAAGTTCGCTCTAAGCAATACTATATATTTATAGCGATGCCGAGGTGAAGATGGGAAACTGAATAAGAAACTGTTAGATATCGCCGTGTGCAAGAAAAAAATCGAACTGCTTGAGTGTCATGAGGAGCCTGAGCCTCAGTTGCTACAAGTGTTGGATATCTTATCCGCCATTGCTAACAATTTTCCAGAGAAGCCATGCAACCGGCAGCACATGAAAGGTCCAAGTGAAACCACGTTTTACAGAAAGTTCGCCCAGATTTTGGACGTTATAATGAGAGATAGCAGACTGGAGATCGATGAGTAAGTATTTCGCTCCTTTTCCTCGCATATCAAACCAGGGGTAATCATTGATTGGCAGCGGCGAGCGTGTCTGCCAAGCATCCAAGGATATCGCTAACAGGAATATGCGGTTCAATGGTGGAAAGAAGCAGCTGAATGCCTTTGGTCGGCGTATCGACCTCATCCTTGCAAGCAGTGGTGTTGAATTCAGCACCAGTGAATGGAAACGGGACAATGTTACCTTGAGCACTGCACTAAAGCAGCAATGTAAAAACGTAAGGATGAACAAGGCGATCTTAACCAACTTGCTCAGCAACCCCATCCCTCACGACGTGCGAAACCAAGTTTTTTCTTTGGGTATGGATTGGACAGGTAATGTAAATCAGCCAGTTTGCTACTACTATAGAACATAAGGTTGACATTTATTTGTTAGGTAGCGTTGGATATATTTTCTGTGTGCAAGAGCTCGAGGATGCGTACGTTGCAAAACCGATCTGCACAGTAAATTTTCCCCGAAGCATCAACGAGATCAGTGATTTTCTGCCGACATTAGACAGTTTATTTGTATGGAAAAACCATCACGAACAGTTGATGGACATTCTTCTTCCTGCTATAAACAACAGGAAAAGTGAAGAGTTCCTTGGGCGGTTAGTGTACAGCGGGAAGAGCGAATTAAATGCAGACGAGATAGAATATTCCCCAAATGTTTTCTTTACTCCTTCAAAGAAACGTCGTTGCTCAGCCGTAGAAGAAGATGAACTTTCCGATCTTGACTGTTAGATTAATAAATTTCCTGATACGATGTCCACTCCTATTTTCGCATAATTCTTTTGCTACCAATATCTGCTATGTCTGTAAAAGGCTTTATATATGCCTTTAACCGTTCTTCTCACATTGATCCATAATAAGATGAAGGAGGGAAATATACGATGTAGTTCGGCAAAATATGGATATGTTTCTTTAAACAACGATTTTGGATTGGATGACGCCAAACTTCAAAGATCTTCTTCGTATGAGAACCCTAACAAACTGTGCATTACTGTTCACGAAAATGCAAATGCTATATCATCGAACAACTACACAAAATCAAACAATGCTAGGAACAACGGGATGGAAATTATCACGCTACCAAGAGAGCTGGCGTAAAGGCAGACGATAGAAGGCATAAAGGCTTCCATTCACCTCTCTTATGCAAACTACCGTTGTAGGATGCGTACCAGGTCATTACGCCAATCAGGTGCGTACTTGCTCAACAACTTCCTTCTGTAAGGACGATCACTAGCCAGTTCGGTTTGCAAAGCAAATATTCAACAAACTGCTGTGGCTGGCATAAAGGCAGACGCGCAGAAGGCATGAAGGCTCCCGGGCACCCACGGATCAGTTACGATGAGCAGCAGAGCCTGAGAGGTAAGTGGACCTAGCGGTTGTACAGCGTAATACTTCCGTGCATCACTAGCGCCCAAACATTGCTTGTTCTGTGCAGCTGTTCTTTACTTACCGTCTTATTTCACTAATCCCCATAGCTGACATCTCCACTACAAAAAAAAATAACAAACCGTAAGTGCACGATCAGGACACACTGGTAATTTGTTACTTACTAGCAATCATAATCTATGTCACACTACCCGCATGGAAAAAAGTGTATTACTGTTCACGAAAATGCAAATGCTATATCATCGAACAACTACACAAAATCAAACAATGCTAGGAACAACGGGATGGAAATTATCACGCTACCAAGAGAGCTGGCGTAAAGGCAGACGATAGAAGGCATAAAGGCTTCCATTCACCTCTCTTATGCAAACTACCGTTGTAGGATGCGTACCAGGTCATTACGCCAATCAGGTGCGTACTTGCTCAACAACTTCCTTCTGTAAGGACGATCACTAGCCAGTTCGGTTTGCAAAGCAAATATTCAACAAACTGCTGTGGCTGGCATAAAGGCAGACGCGCAGAAGGCATGAAGGCTCCCGGGCACCCACGGATCAGTTACGATGAGCAGCAGAGCCTGAGAGGTAAGTGGACCTAGCGGTTGTACAGCGTAATACTTCCGTGCATCACTAGCGCCCAAACATTGCTTGTTCTGTGCAGCTGTTCTT
This sequence comes from Apophysomyces trapeziformis B9324, assembly GCA_000696975.1. Lineage (NCBI taxonomy): Eukaryota > Fungi > Mucoromycota > Mucoromycetes > Mucorales > Mucoraceae > Apophysomyces > Apophysomyces trapeziformis. The sequence goes on along the minus strand of JNDP01001169.1, from coordinate 17,223 downwards.
TACTTGCCTTGGCTTTTTCTCGCACGTCAAGGAAAGCGAAAACCTGAAGGTCCGCAGATACAAAAACCCTGGAAAATAAGAGCAAAAGCCCATTTTATCATAATCCTTGCTGCATGTAACCTTCTTACCATTGTTTTTACTTTGCCATTAGGCTGACTACAATCCGGCGACACCTTACGCCGCACGAGTCCCCGTACGTTTGTTTGGTTTGATCCTGTATGAAAAATGGACTATCCACCATACTGCGCTGTCTGCACAACGCCCAAAGGTTAGCTTCCGCAAAGATCCCCTTGTTTTGAGCACAAATAATCCCGGCGTAGTGTTCGCCATGTCGGAAGTCTATTATGGGTTCCATGTGGTGAAATATATCATAAGAGAGATCCAAGTGGGGCCGGCCAATATAACGTAGCTCATCTTCCATTGACATATTCTTGAATTCATAGGTGCTATTTGCTCATCTCATGAATATGAATAGACGCTATGCGTAACATGGCAGAGAAAGGGATGCCGTTATTTAGTAGCGGTTACCAGATACACCTTGGGCACCTAACAGTGACGTGTACCAATATGGAAGATGGAACTCAGCCCCGACTATTTCAAAAATCTGTGTATGTGTTCCGTACACTACAAAATCTACGAGAAGCGTCAAAATTTCTCAACAACCATAACGGACTGTTCAGCGTGAATAGTCTGTCAGTTGAAGCTACATGAAACACGATTAATAGTCTAGACATTGACTAGTAGATGACACCCTAAACATCGAACACCGCTACAATATCTTCATGTAATAAGTTTGTATCTATCTCTTCGATAGCAGCTACATCACTCCTTACACCATCCACACCGTCTGTATCTGGATTTATCCAAATCGGATGTATTTCCCGAAGCAGGCCGGGATGATTGGAGACATCATGCTTAACGCTCAATTCGTGTGCTTTAGGAACAGCAGAAAAAAGTTGGAAAAGTAATTAGCTAAACTTAGAAAGAAACATCTTATTTTAGAGCAAGTATAGCTAACATCCCATTGAGAGTTTCTTGTAAGAGTACCATACACAAGTATGGATCCTTATTTTACGCTTTAAAGATCTTGAAAAATCAGTAAACCATGTGTAGGTTGTCGGAGTGACCGTGACTCTTTTTCCCATAGTGAGCCGATCGAGAAAGAGCTTGCTTTGCCGTGCTCCATTTTATTACCTTTTGTTACTTCATCCTCCATATACATATCTATACACATACACAATTATGCAGCGTGAGTTTGCTCCTGCTGGCTCATATACCATTACTCTGGGAAAGACCTTTCAGCAACCCGATCAACATGGCAACCCACAGTTCTATACCCTGCGATGTAAACACACTGTTACAATGAAAGAGTAGAATGCCGTATGTGACTAAACACTTCTCCTTCTTCCTGCAGTTGGTTCACCCATTGAAGAAGAAAACCTTCCAGCAAGACGAGTCTCTATGTATGAGGAAAACAATGTACAGCACATGGAATGGAGTCCGTTACAGGTTTGGTCGTCTTTTGGCAAGCGAAAATAACTGAATATCGTTCCTTAAAGTCCGGGGGTTCAGTATCTAATTATGAAGCCGTACCCGGGAATAACCAGGATTTTGAATGTCTGCTGATTTACGATGAAGAAACACAGGTTTTGAAAGAAAAAATGCGAACAAATGAGAATGCAATACACCCTAACAGAAAAGCTATCATTACATATAGAGTTTTGTATTAGAACGCCAAACGATGCGATTTACGATGAAGAAGACATTGAAACGACGACTCCATGATCAAAATGCTCGTGAATCAGCGGCGAAACCAGAGAAGGCAATGACTCCTCTGGAGAACTTGGCGCTTCCCCCAAGGCAAGCGTCGCAGATATCGACCACTCCGACGAACACGATTCAGGAGTCATCCTCGGACGATTTCGATCTGGACATCTCGAAAGATATGGACGAAATTTTGGGTAACGACGACGACGAAGATGACCAAGAGGAAGGAGAAATTGTCAGCAGCAGCAATACCACAAAACACAAGTCGACGGAAGAAGATATATTTGAGGAAGTTACTCCAACTGCCTACCGTTCGTCCATGGGTGGAAGTAGCAGTGTTCCTCCTCCGACACAGACCACACCTTACGCCCTTCCACCGATGAGCGGCAGCAGTAGCAGCACCTCATCTCCGGCATTACAAGCATCCAACGGAGCAAAACGACGGAAATACAAAATGGCATCGGCTCCCATACGGCATATAGAACCAAGCACAACGAATCACTCTCCTCATTTGCACCCTACACCTCCAACAGTATCACCCGCTGTACCCTTGCCACCCACATTAGCAGTGCCCTCGCTGCATCTCCCTACACCGGCACCGCAACATCCACCAGCAACGTCACGTCATCCTGCGGCACGATCGTCCGAGTCAGAGGATGAATCATCTTCTGGTTCCTCATCTGGCAGTTCCGGGTCTTCGTCTAGCAGCGGATCAGATAACGATAGCGATAGTTCAAGTGGAAGCAGCAGTGGGGAGGACGACGACGACGATGAGGATGATGACGATGAGGATGATTTTGATACCTTGGCGGAAGACATCTCTCGAAGTCTTTCCAAAGAAGGCTCATCCACGGCTCCACCAGAATCACTGTCACCGCAGGTGTTTGGCTCTTCCAGTTCACCTGGGCTACTGCGGAAATCTCCATTAGAAAATCCATCACGAAATACACCTACCCCTGGCCGTGGGGCAGGTGGAGGTGGTCCCATGTCTTTGCGTGCGCTATTTCGTAAGTGTGATCTCAGCTCTTTTCACCTTGCAAGTGTCATTTGCTGACCATATTGATGGAGTAGACGAGGACGATGAGGAAGAAAATCTTTCTGGATCTAGTAGTGGTAGTGAATGAGCTGTAGTCTTCAATGAGAATACAGTGCACAAATGCATTGAGATAACACGAATGGACATGCTCCTCAGGAATCTCTAAGTTGAGCTATTATTGTGCATTGAATATATCCATGCTGCCTAAGCTATTATTGTCAGGCAAAATTGAAGGAGCGACAATAATCAGCGAATTTGATAAACAAGCGTAGAACTAGTCATCAAGCATTGCTCCTTTACTTCGATGTTTTGACATGCCATGGCCCAATTCCCTTTTCCTTACTGTTACTGGATTCTATCGTTACACAGCATTAAAAAACATACATCACACTTTTGCTTGAAACTTTCCATGTGCAATCTCAAGAAGGTATATCTCCATCGTTGGACAACAATAGGCACATCAAAAATTGGCAACCGATGTACTTATAAAACTTACAGAATTACACAGTTCTTATACTTTAATCAATTAAAACCATGTGTTACTATGAATTCTTCTTATTTACAACGTCAATTTGATTGCATTTCTTTTTTCAATTCTGCTTTTCCGAATTCTGATTCGCAAAAAGACCTCTTCCTGCCAAAAGGTCGACGAAAGGTCTATGTTGGTACCACCACGCTGCTTTGGGTTTGCGATTCTTGGAATCCGTCATTGGAAGCAGCTCTTGCACAGAAAGAAAAGAGACATCAGCGCCAGAAAGTCCGATCACAGCTGCTGATTCGACAGAGCGAGTCAGTTCAATGGGTGCGTCCCTTCGGGCATGATGGGCTTGATCGCACGCTTCTGCTGAATGATGTTCCATAAACTGAACCGCACGCATTGCCAAACGTGTGGCTCGAATTCGATCCAAGGGTGAGGGTACGTTGCCTTGCTGGATATGCCCGAGAATAGCAGTACGCGAATCAAACAAAGCATGTCCTTCGTCCTTGATGATACTGCTGATTACTTCCGTGGTGTACGTGTTACTCACCGTCTCGTTTCGAAGGATGATTCTTCCTTCCGATTTATCGGCGTCATCGTCCAAATACAGAGCAATCAAATGCTGGACATCCGATTGCAGCCGTGACAACGAGATACCTTCTTCAGGGATATAGATTGTATTCGCTCCAGTGGCCAGACCAGCTTCGACCGCTAAATAGCCTGATTTGCCTCCTTGGACTTCCACTACAAACACACGACGTCGGGAGGACCGGGCAGATTGAATAATGGAGTCGCAAGAAGCGACAATAGCATTCAGTGAGGTATCAGAGCCAAGTGAATAGTCAGTGCCAGGGACATTGTTGGAAATGGTCGCTGGTATTTGACAAATAGGGATACAGAAGGAGGGGTACTTTTCGCGTGCAGCCTCAAGATTGACCAAAGCACTGAAGGCTTCAAATCCACCAATAATCATTAAAGCTTGGATATTATAGTTCTGAAGCTGATAGGCTACCATGCCCATATCTACATCTTTTTCTCCAGGGACAGCACGGTTTGTGCCAAGTTCCGATCCACCCCGCGAGGTCCAGCCATCCACACTAAACCATGTCACATCTTCAATGGACCCGCGAATAAGTCCTGGGAATCCATTGTAGACGACCAGCGGCTTGTGTCCACGGTTAAGGGCATAGCGCACAGCTGTCCGGGTTGCCGCATTCATTCCACCAGCCGGTGCTCCTACGTGCAAAATCGCTATACGAAGCTGCTTATGCGCGGGCAACTGCACAGATCCGTCGTCCAAGATGGTGCTTGCGTTGAACGCTTCAAATTCTTCGGCAAACTGAGGGTCTCGTAGTTCCATAGCTCGGGCAAAGTTTTTCTCACTGATTGCTTTCGCCACTTCATGGGTAAGCTCAACAGCCTTCATAAGAGGCCCGCATGTTACCCTATTGCTACTCAAACCAATGAGAGGCGATGGCGTGTCCCTTGTTGCTTGCAACACGGCTTCGACGGCTTCTACACTTTGAATAGTAGCCAGAATACGATCAAAGGCAGCAGGTGATCCTCCTCGCTGAGTATGTCCAAGTGTAGTGACTCGTGTATCCAGACCAAGACGCTCGGTCAGGACATTTTTGATATGTTCGGCTCGGATGGGGTTAAGGTACTTGTCGATAGCTCCTTCAGCTACAATGATGACTGTCTTACGTTTCCCGAGTTGACGATGTCTATGAGCGACAGAGCACATGACAGATTCCCAGTCATCTTCCGTTGGTGGTCTTTCCGGTATAAAGATAAAGTCGGCTCCTGTGGCGATACCCGCCATAAGAGCAAGCCAGCCACAATGACGACCCATCACTTCGACGACAAATGCGCGGGAGTGGGACAAGGCGGTGGTGCCAATAGAATCTACACTTTCGCATATCCTATGAAGTGATGTGACACTACCAATAGTGATATCCGTACTCGACATGTCGTTGTCAATGGAGCCAACCAAGCCGACAACAGTCAGGTCCTGGCATTGTGTGCTTTCTTCTTCCGTAATTCTGCCCGTTTCCTTTAATTCCGTAAGTAAACTGGGCCATTCAGATCGAAATACATCAGCGCCTGTAAGCGAACCATCACCACCACAGACAATCAGAGCGTCGATGCCTTTCTTGACAAGGTTTTCAGCAGCCTTCAGACGGCCTTCACGCGTTTTAAAAGCCATACATCTCGCAGTTCCTATATTCGTGCCACCCTAATATGCAAATAAGTACCATTAGATGAAGATTAGTACCGAAGCAAGAAAGAAGATAAAGGGCTGAACCATCACTTACCACAGCCAGCCAGCCGCGCACACTCTTCCAATCCATTTTACGGATGCGATCACCGCCATCAACAAGACCTGTGGGTTGAATAAGTTATCCAAAGGAAAAATGCTAGACTCTTCAGACAGTACCTTGGTAGCCTTCATAGACTGCATATACATCGCATCCTTTCGTAATACCATATCGTACCACGGCCCGTACACATGCATTCATGCCAGGCGCATCCCCTCCGGAAGTAAGGACACCAATTTTACGACGTGTAGGAGTGGGTACGGTCTCTTTAGTGGCTGTCTGCAGCTGAGCCAAGATATTTGGAAGTGCTGGTTGGGTTGTGAAGATAATTACATTGTCGAGCGGATCTAAGGCATAGATCTCTATGGCTCTGTTCTCTCCGGTGGTGGTATCCGACTGGTCCTGGTACAAAGCACCCAGGCCCTCTAGCTGAGTTTTGACTAACTATCGGCGGTTTTTTAAGTTTCAATCCGAATAAATCCATCCTGGCCCTTTGGGTTAGGGTCGGGCACTTACCTCTGCATCCGTTACCAGCAGGACAATCCCTATAGCAGAGAGGGACCAGTCCTCGTCTACGGAAGGCTGTTCTTTTCTGCTTGCTTCTGGGTGGAATACCAACCTGACAGAGATATCCGTTGCTTGCGCCTCTTGGTTTGCCTCAAGGTTTAGCCAGGTCTCATTCTCGGGCAACTCATTGTCGGTAATCACTTTAAATCCAAAAGCTTTGTAAAATTCTTTTGCTCCCTCATACTCTTCCGATGTCGTAGCATGAAGTACAAAATGAGAGAGTCCTTGCAGCATAATTAAAGCAAGAAAAACTGTAAAGTAGTGAAACTTGGAAAAAAGGGAAGACGGAAATAGAGAACGCTTTCTTTTTTGCTTTATGCCTCGGTGACTTCTTTTGGCAACTCTGATCCACGTGGCAACCGTTACAGCATGAAGTATATTTCATCATACGATATATAGGGACCAAGGCCCATCTAGATGCTTCTTTAGCCTTACGTATTTCCTATAATGCTATGAGACTTCATCTTTCTTTTAGCACAGGAATGCAACGGCTGTCTTAAGCTTGGAAGCATGCCGAGTCTTTCTAATCTAGTCAAAGGTTATTTTTTCGGACAAAGTCAATCTAATGCCGGCAGACAAAAATGATATCATCTTTTTTTTTTGTTTGCTGTGAATGGCCTTTGCACTCTGGCATGAAATTGTGGCGGTGTCTAAATCGGATCATCATATTGAATAATTTCTCATGGAACGTCAATCCAGGGAAAAACTATTCCTATCAGAGCATGAAATATTCAATACTGATATGAACCTACCTTTAACTTTTGCGTGAGCAATGTATACAGGTCCTACAGTAAAATGACGGCAATGTCTATATACGCAAGAAGCGTCTACCAAAGATGATCCAAAAGAAATTCCCGCGATACAAGATAATTACAGTACTCTTACCACTAGATATTCAGAACAAAAATCTGGGCATTAACGCATTTCACTGTAAAAAGAAAAATATACAATGGACGGCATGCATATATAGCATGGATCCATTGATCGTATTTTTAAAGAAGCCTTAGAAATTAGAGATAGGCTTCTTAACCCGGCGCAGTGGGACAGCTTGCCTATAAGGATTCTTGTTTAGAAAGTAAGTTTACACAAGAGACATACTATGTTTTCTGACTCGGTTGCTATGAAGCATTCCCTACCGCTGCGCATTGTAGTTTTAAGGAGGTAATATCAGTCAAACATAGCGGTAATTATCAATGTATGTTGGACGCTTTTGAGGGTAAGGCAATTGGCTGTCCGAGTAGACGCCAAGTGATGGGTGCGATTGTTCTGGGTATGTTTTAAAAAGCCAACTTTTTAGTGTTTCGTGGTTGTGGAACGAGCAAAGGTCTTTAAGCCTATTCTTGCCATACAAGCAAACTATGTCGCGATTGGTAGCCCCTTGTCGGGGCTTCGAATCGATATCAAGACTCTCTTAGAGGAATAAAGATATTGCGGTTTCTTTCTTTTTGCTTCCCTCATTCTTAACATACTCGAAACCCATGTCTGTCGTCATTGAACCCTCGACACAACTGACCTTTTCTCGTTCGTATGACCTAGTTTAATGCAATATTACTGAAAAGTAGTTGTGTGTTAGGTCCTTTGACACGGAGCAGTGATGAAATCCTGGTAGTTAAAAACCCACATCCCGAACCCCGCACGTTTAAAGTGAAAACAACAGCGCCCAAGCAATATTGCGTACGACCCAATGCAGGGAGAATTGAGCCAAACTCTCAAGTGGAAGTTCATGGTAAATTGGACCTTTGAGTAAACTTGAATGTGCTTATAATGCAATCAATACCATGTTGGTGTGAACGTACAGTTATTCTTCAACCGCTACCCAACGAACCACCGGCCGATTTTAAGTGCAAGGACAAATTTCTTGTTCAAACGGCTATAATCAAACCGGAGTATCAATCGATGTCCATTTCAGATATGGTAAGCAAGTGAAACTTTGGGAGAGAAGCAATGTCATGTTGGCCCTATTTGCTCACTTGAACCTGGATATTTATTTCAACAGTGGTCGCATGTGGAGAGTGAAGATAGAGATAGTATTCGCCAGCAAAAGATTAAGTGCGTTTATTTACCTCCTGACGAGCCTGTAAATGAGGTAATGAAAAAAGGGATAAAATCGAAGATGAGATGGGTTTTGCATATCATGAGGTTTGCATAGGGTTATTTACTTTTCGTTTCTTCATTTTTCTCTACAAAAAAACGTAGCCTGAATCGACTCCACAAACATTGAACCGTCAAAACAACGATTTTGCTAATGAAGTGCCTGTTGGCATCACTGCACCTGTACCCCCTTCTCCCGTGCCACAACGACAACAGTCCATACAAGATACTAACAGAGACGAATTGGTGCGCGAACTGAAGCGTGCCCAGGATACCATCACTCAGCTACAAAGCCAGTTAACGACACAAAAGGAAGAGCAGGAAAAGCGCGCAAATGGTCTTCGTTCGCATGAAAAGGCCTATGCAACCTCGCGCACACTGGCCCCGACAGTTCAGCCTCTGGATGCTGTGCATCAACGTCTGGCTGAACTCGAAAAACCTCGAGTGACAGAAGGCTATCCACCTCAAGTTGTGCTGATTGTGGCGGTTTTGGTTTTTATCCTTACCTATCTGTTTTTCTAGTGATTATCGGATAACTATATGTTAGCTGTATTGGTTGATAAGAACTATGAAAATGGACTGGAGGCGTAGAACAAATCAAAAAAGGAAAAAAAAACTAGTTGCGCAGCATTAGAATGTCTATGCTCGTATAGGAGATTTTCTCTACATATAAAACTTTGCAGGTTTTTAATACTTGACTCTTGCACTATCAATGGTGTTTGAGTTTTTTTCTATTGTAAGGCAAAAAGAGACAAATGATGAAAATGCGCAACGTTTCATGGTGTTAGAGGATCCAAGAGGTTCATAATTAGTATCTGAATGATAGGTATAAGGTCCAATTCAGTACAGATGTCACCGTGCGAAAGCTGGCACAAGATAATGTGTTAAGCATATGCCAGGGCGTTTTTAGGTAAATGGCGTGCTAATCAGTTTGAAACGGGGGGATATCTGCAATGTGCAAGTACTAAGCGGATTAACAACTAGATCAACGAATAGGAACGATGAGAAATTTATTCTATCATTGTCCCAAGTGATAGATTATGTTCGAATCAACGTTTCTTAGCGGAACATGAGATGGTTAAAAGCGGTATCTTTTACCGCAACTACTGTAATTATTCATTTTTCATTTTTTCCTAGCATAACTTTATTATACCTTCGCCATGAATTTCGAATTATTTGTTGTTTGTTTGCTAACAATAAAAATAAATTATTTCCCCTGTTTGTATGTTTTTTTCCCTCTAACATCTTTATTTGTTTGGTTTTTTCCCCTCAAAGGTAGCTTCATCGGTATGGTAGATATATGGTTGCTTTCATTCCGAGGTTGTTATTTGCAGCCTCGCTGCATGCCATTTTAAACCTTGCATATGTGCAACCTTCTTTTTTATTTTTACTGTCTATATCAAATTTTTATGAAGCCATATTATATTTAGGTGGAGCACGATCGTGCTTAGACAAATAGCGCTGCTGAAAACGTTTTAGCCAGAAAGAAGGCATTCGTAAAGCAGGCCGGGTAGTGTCCTGGGCAAAATGGGTGTGGGTATTGTCTATCTGCTGATAGACCGGCAAGGTCATGTAATCGTCGATGGAATTCTCCAAAACGGTGATAGGAGCGTCCAACAGAATCTCCCTCTTTGCGTTTTCAGGTAATAATAATTGTAATGAGACCTGGATCCAGTGACGAACGCGGATATTGCGATTGGTTGTCGAAGGATGCACCAATAGGGTCTGTTTATCTGGGATGGCATAGACGGCGCGGATTTCCTCCTTATCCACTATGGTGGGCGGCTCAGAGGAATCGAGAGTTAGTTCATGATGCAGAATCCTTGTTGTGTGTTTGGATGGTGCGTGGAATTTTTGGCGTTCAATAAGCTTGACAATGAGTTGATCTACTGAGAACCCCGGCCGAGAAAAACGAATGGATAGGGAGAGAGGGATTCCGGGAGCGATATGTGCGCTATCAATAACGATGTCTAATTGGTCGTCATCTAAGAGATGCGTTTGGGTGATACATCGTGGGGTGTCTGCTGAAGGAAGCCGTACGAGAACTACAGGGCAATCGGCTTTGAGATAAGCACCGAATATGGACCAAGGTTTGAGGTGAACACGACATCGTAGTTTATATCTCACCGTACCCAGACCGCATTCGATGGATTCGGACAGGGCATTGGATAGCAGGATTTCGAAAGGGATAGAGTGAGAGCCTCTCTTGAGATAGATCGGTAGACGCCATATAGGGATTACTGAGTCGACCAAGATCTGTTTATCCCAATGTCGAGAAGCTTATGGTAGGTAGGGCCACGTCAGCCATCAAACAAAGTGTTCTTTTTATTTTCTCGGCAACCCCACAAAAAGAAGAAAAAGAAATGTAGCAAATGACCCTTACTGGTACACTAGCTGATTTCTTTCTTCTTCTTCTTCTTCTTTGCACTGGTATGGATGGTTTACCTTCAGGCCATAGTGTTTTTGCTGTTCCAATGAAATGGATTGTGACAGATTCGATATGGACAGGATGTACCAAACCAATCCGGATAATACCTCGTAGTAAGTTGGGCGTATGTTTATCTTTTGGATGTCCGCGTAAATAGACCACGGGTTCGACAAGATCGATCGAAAGGGAGTTGCGAATCATTGTGAGAAAAAGAAGAAAGGAAAAGGGAGAGAAAGAGAGCAAGATTGAAAGATGAAAAAGTGACCCTTTTGGGCTTTAATGATGCAGGTTTCCTTTTCTCTTTTCCCTTTTTTGTTTGTTACTCCTTAAAAGTAATTGAGAGGCGTCTTCTTTGTCTCCCTGAACCCCGTCATTGTTGGAAAGAGAGATCTCTTCCCTACCGAAAAGGGGGACGCTTTTTTCTTGCACCTTTGGAACGGAGATTTTCGGGGCAGCGGGATTCATGTGTGATTGACGATAGGCTCCAGCTGAAAGATGAGTGCATTAAGGATACGATATCGGGATTTCTGATTGGTGGGGATAATGAGTGTTTCAGAAAATACGAAAAAAAAAAGGCTTTTTTTTGATCTGCTGTGACCATCTCAGTGTGCAACCCGATAATGCGATAAACAGTGTAAGGGCGATTATCAAATAAAATCCTCGCTTTTCTTCTTCTTTTCTCCCTTTTCCTTTTTCCCTCTTCAACTTACTCTTTTTTCCTCTCCCTCGTCTTCATTCATATATATCCTTCTGAATGATCCATCTTGTCAACCAGCGATACGATCTGGTGACACCAGACCGATCCGTTCCTTCGAGTCCAACTCTATCTCCCGCCGTGGTGACTCATACAACAGCCACAAGTCATGTTCATCACCACTACAATGCACACGATCAACCAGCCGTTGACGTCTCCGAATTAACAAAACGTTTACAATCAGCTGCCTCAAGACCACCACGTCCACGTTCTCAACTCTTCTTGTCCTCAAAACCCCCCTCTCCTTCCACTTCAACATCCTCCCCTTCCTCTTCCGTCCTTCCGCAACAACAAAAACAACCCGTATCAAACGAAGGAACATCGACTCCTCCACTACCTTCTAATACTCCTCGCCCTGCCCTGGTGCATCGTCCAGCAAGCGCCAGTACACCGTCTCAATTCATTTTCAAAAAGCCAGAATATAATCAACACTATCATCAAACTCATTTTCATCGTCAGCCCGCCAATTCAGATCGGTCCAGCAAAGATCTCTTTGTTGTTTGGTCCGACTTGCGTCGATTTTTTGCTTCTGATCAAGCATCCTCTTCCGCTGGTTCTTCATGCTCAAGCGTACAGATGACGGACGACGAAAAATTGAAATCCGACACCTTTGCGAATCAATTCCGCCAGGATATTGGTGGACGTTATGGCACATGGGGTAAATAGCCAAGCCTTTCTGTGAAATGCTGCAGGATGCTGATTTGGAAAAACAAAAACAAAAAAAAATAATCAATTTTCCCTTTTTCAAATCTCTCCGAAAAAAAAATGAAATTAGGTCGGCATATCGGCAAGGGCGCAGGAGGATCGGTACGATTAATTCGACGATCGGCGGACCAGAAAACATTTGCAGTTAAACAGTTTCGAAAGCGTTTACCATACGAGAGTGAAAGAGATTATGTCAAGAAAGTCACGGCTGAATTCTGCATTGGATCGACGCTGCATCATCCCAATATAATCGAGACGTTGGATATCGTTCAAGAAGGCAATACCTTTTACGAAATCATGGAATATGCACCGAACGATCTGTTTAATGTCGTCATGAGCGGGATGATGTCTCGTGAAGAAATCGCCTGTTGCTGGCGACAATTATTACTTGGTTTGGAGTATCTTCATAGCATGGGTATTGCTCATCGTGATTTGAAGCTGGATAATTTGGTGCTCGATCATCTTGGGATTCTCAAGATCATTGACTTTGGTTGCAGCTGCGTCTTCAAGTATCCGTTCGAGGATACCGTTACTCTCTCTAAAGGTTAGTATAAATAGCAGAAGATAATCTAGCCTTTTTGTGTTTGCTGATTTATCACAGGGATCTTTGGCTCTGACCCCTATATCGCTCCTGAACAATATACACAACCCACTTACGACCCTCGACAGTCGGATATATGGTCATGCGGTATTATTTTTATCTGCATGACCATTCGTCGTTTTCCATGGCGTTGTCCACGGGCTTCCGATCCTTCATTCAAAGCTTTCGCAACCAATCAGAACCAGCAACAATATCGGTTGCTTAAACTCCTTCCTCGTGAAGCTAGACCCATCATGGCGGATATTCTTGATTTGGATCCGGGAAGACGGGCAACGTTGAGCAGTATTATGGCTGATCCATGGGTTCAGCAGATCGACGTATGTAATGTAGACGAACCTGGAAGCCGTCATGTTCACCATGTTTTGACGGCTCCCCCAAGTAACAATCGCCGGGATAATCTTGTGGTTGTCACACCGGAACCTCCGGGTGTTGTAGCCGAAAAGGAAAAACGGAAAAGGATGGCTCATTCCAATGGCTCAAGCCGACCTACATCACCGGTTCCACCAAAAGCCCCTGCGGACAAAAAAGTCGAGCACTGACATCTATACCAAACACAAACAAAACCGTCAATTGTACCATAAACATCAAAATTCTCCCAGCCCCCTCTTTTTCGTCCACGCTGTCCCCCCAGGCTCCTTAATTTTGGCTCGTTTCAATTGTGCTCATAGACAACAAACAAACAAAAAAACCGAAAAGGATATATATACGGACTATACATTATCTTGCTGCTCTTGAAAACGCGATAGGGGTTGAATCGTTCCTTGTAGCTAATGATAATACCTCCTGCTATGAACACCTATTCTAAAAGAACTTGGGTATGTTGAGGATAAAGTATTATCAACCACGAATATGGTTTATGAGACATGACACGATCCAAAAGCCTTTTCGTCTGGCACGGAGAGGAATAGATACTGTGTCACTCGGTCATCAGTTTCGGCTCGTCTGACCGTGCTTTTCAAGAAACAAAATTGAGAGGGGAAACAACGACGAGACGGAAAGAAAAAACTGCTTGTAATCTTTTTACCCAAGGTATACGTTTGTTAACTTTAAATAAGAGTAAACTCATTTGCCTCCTGTTTTTACACCGACGAATCCTCTCATATGGTCCAAGCATGTTTTTATACATGCTTTGGTAATGGTCATACGCTCTTTTCGTAAGACTGTGCGGACGCAGCAGAAGGCTAATAGAAAAGATTCCAACAAAAATCCAACTACTTGAATGGACACTAACCTTTATTTAGCTCTAGTCTCACACTACAGAAATTTTCTGGCAATATTTGAAGCGAAACCATTCTACTTAGTTCAATATGTTCTACGATAGCTATGTGTATTTTTCTTTCGTAGCTATTGCAGCAAGTGTTGCAATTGACAACGTAGTACGTAGCGTGGTTCAGTGCTACCATTGTACCCGCACTGCACACTGTACGGTAGGCATAAGGTGGGTAGTGGCACCAAAATTCATGTGGAGACATTGTCCGACGAAAAAAGAAACCATTTTACTGCGGCAATCGGCGTCCTAATTAGTCAATCATTCTTGCATCGTATAAAATGCGGCCTTGCATTTGACTCACAACTATACAAAAGAATGGGTCTCGAGACTTATACCATTCAGCCTACCAACAAATACGATCGCTCACTTCCACCATCGAAGATACGACTTCATGGTCTAGATCTTCTCAATCCTCCTATACAGATCCATAATCATCGATTTTTCCGTCCCACGAACAGCCCTATATCAAAAGTGATTGATAACCTCAAGTCCTCGCTTGCCGAAGCACTCGAGTTATATCCACCAGTTGCAGGTACTGTGATAGCCGAAGGAAATGGCGAGGTATACATCGCAATGGATACCGAACATATTGTGGGTACACCTTTTGTGGTTGATATGAAAGATACCCCATATGTTGGCGATACGGAAGATCTATCTGCTCGAACGGACATATTGTTACCTCCCTTCTCCAGTACATTAGCTGTGAAAGTAACACAGGTAACGTAAATAAATCCTTATGTTCAATGGCCGCCAACTCAACCTATACATAATCACTTCTTTCTGTGCTTGTCCCTTTTCTAGTTCTCCTGCGGAACTATAGCTGTAGCGTCTTCAGTACACCATCAAGTCACTGACTTGCGCAGTTTTCTGGATTTTCTGGAACTTTGGGCTAGGCTCGCTCGAGGCGAAACGGTAGATCTGACTAAAATCCCGGACGACTGGTCTCGTTGTCCTGGTCAATTTTTTTCTGGTCTGATCGAAAAATCAACCATAGCAACAACAATAGCTCCCTCTCCATTCGAGGTCCTTCCTACTCCCGCAAGCGGGCCTCCTCCATTTTTATTGGTGCCATCCGAGATGACACGATGGATATTCACAAAGAGCTCTATGGAACGATTGAAAATGGATTTTTCACCTTCTGCTAGTCCTGAAGAAGACAAGTTAGGTCGGTGGATTTCATCCGGTGATGCACTGGCTGCTCTACTTTCAGGCGCAATCGCACGGGCCCGCGAACATGGCCATGTGCCCAGATTAGAAGGAAGATCGAGTCTAGCATCAGAGACAGAAACGATTGCCATGGCCGCTGATGGTCGAGAAAGGGCGCCTGAAGGGAACATGGCGCATGGACGTTATTTTGGCAACTTCAATCCCCTTTGGAGTAGCACCGTTTCCCGCTCCGATCTATTGTCCCTCCATTGTAATGCCGCTTCGCGCGTTGCTCTGGCTATTCGAAATGCTCTAAATCTTCAATTATCACCCGAAGCCCTTGCCCACAAGATCTCATTCTTCGAAGATCCTCGAAATACCCAACCTCCTGGTCGTATTACCTGGTCAGCAGATATCATTTTAACGAATTGGTGCCGATTTGATTTACAAGGTCCAGCCTACGGTTAGTTTCTACCAAAACGCACAAAACGCACCTTTTATGGATCCAGCGATTGCTTCCTAGCTTCGAAAAACATCATAACATCATAAGATCAAGTCTTTCTAACCACATCCAAGTAGATTTTGGTTTTGGAAAACCGTTTTGTACAACATCCGGCGCTGGTACTATTTTTCCTCCTGGATACTGCTTGATAACACAAAACAAAGATTCAGGCGATATTTTGGTGATGATGACAGTGGAAAAGGAAGGTGCGGATGGGTTGAGAACCGATTCATTGTTAAACAAGTATGCAACATTCGTTCCAGTTCATCCAAACTGTTGATTGCATCGCATCATAATTAACAGCAAAAACTTTTCAGTCAAAAAACCTTGCGTACTATATCATTGTTTGTGTGTTTCTAATAAATGATTGATTTCACCTCCTTAGAAAGAGATGCAGCGTCCATGCTATCCAGGCTCCTATGAGGTTGTTTTCGTTTGCAAATGAAATACATGGTTCGGATGTGCAGACGTCAATATCTAAACCGAATTATCTTACAACAGAACGTTTATATAATGAGATAGTAGCTTTTTTTTTTAGTCAAGAGAGTCTTTTCTTATCATAAGATTGTACAGAGTATGTGTCTTTTTTTACCAATACTTCGCCTCTGTCACTTAGGTTTTTGCGAGAGGCCCCGGTTATCTGCCAAGGCTGCGTTTAGACAGCCGCCTTCCTTTGATTGGCTAATCTACAATTAACACAAGCCCTGTTTTCCAAGTACGCGAACTTTTTCTGGCCCCTCTTCCTCTCTCTCTCTTTTCAGTTTTATTTCATCCATGGAAAAGTTTAAGGAGGTAATTCAGTCAGTCTAAATCATTTGTTGGAGAATGGGTCATTGAGCCTCATTCTCACCATCACCCTGTTTGTGGGAAAGGGAAAAAGAAAGAAAACGCACTTGTTCGATAAACGACGAATATTGGCGTTGACATTTTCTTATTACTTGCCCTGAGCTAAGGAACAGAGTCAGACTCACTTATTTTTTTTCCTTTATCCAGAAACTCGCATCCCTTCGAGCTGAAGCCGATGAGGCCAATGTCCGTGCAGATGAACTTGAAGCCCAGGTTAAGCAACTGGAATCGGACCATACCGCCAAGGATCACGAATTGCTGTCGCTCGAGATCCGAGTGAAGAATCTCGAGGAACAACTCGAAAAAGCCGAGAAGCAGCTGAAAGAAACATCCGAGAAGTAAGGAATAAGAACCCCCCCCAGTTTCGAACGTATTCATCATCTTACGATTTATATAATTTTTTCTTTTTTAGGTTCAACGAAGCTGACTTGAAGGCAGAACAGGCGGAACGTGAGGTGACCAGTTTGGAACAAAAATTGGCAGAACAAGAGGAGAAGTACGAACAACTCCAGAGCAAGTTCAACGCATCTCAAGCTGAGCTGGATGAATTGAGTCGTCAATTTGAAGAACTCTAAACAAAGAAAAAAAAAAGAGAACTTTAGAAACGAAATGAAGAAACCAAACATGTACCAATAAAAAAAGCAACACAGAGACACTACTTTGCCGTTCATGAAAGGGGAAAGCTCAGCAAAAAAAAAAAAAAAAAAAACAATT